>JAPVLO010000978.1:0-250312 GCA_027257055.1 Cephalopachus bancanus | reverse complement strand
TTTCTTTGACTTTTCAAAAGCTTGTCAATTTAATGAGGTCCCACTTGTCTATCTTATCCCTTATGGCCTGTGGGTTTAAAGTTTTGTTAAAAAATTGGATGTCAGTTCCAATTTCCATGAGGGTATGTCCTTCATTTTCTAAGGTTCTTATGGTTTGAGGATTTACATTTAGGTCTGTGATCCATTTGGAGTTAATTTTTGTGTGTGGGGATAGATAGGGGTCCTGTTTCAATCTTCTGCATTTGGCAGCAGGTTTCCCAGCACCATTTACTGAATAGGTTCTCCTCTCCCCAGTGATAGGTGGTGGAGGCTTTGTTGAAGATGAGTTGGTTGAGAAATTGAGGTTTCGCTTCTGGGATCTCAATTCTATTCAATTGATCTATATGCCTGTTCCTATACCAATATCAAGCTGTTTTGATGACTGTAGCTTTATAGTAAAGTTTGAAGTCTGGTAATGTGATACCACCTGCTTTGTTTTTTTTTTCGCTGAGGATTGTTCTGGCTATTCTTGGTCACTTGTTGTTTCCATATAATTTCCTGTGTTGTTGTTTTCTAAGTCTGAGAAGAATGTTGCTGGTAATTTGATAGGTGTTGCATTGAATCTGTAGATTGCCTTAGGTAAGATGGACATCTTCACAATGTTGATTCTTCTAATCCATGAGCATGGGATATTTTTCCACTTGTTTGTGTCATCTTTGATTTCTTTGAGCAGAGTTTTGTAGTTTTCATTGTAAAGGTCTTTCATGTCTCTGGTTAGGAAGATGCCAAGGTATTTCATTTTTTTTTGTGGCTATTGTGAATGGACTTGTGCTTCTTATTTGGGTTTCTGTTTGTTTATTATTGGTGTAAAGAAATGCAATTGTCTTTTGCACATTTTTTTTATATCCCGAGACTTTGCCAAAGGCCTTTATCAGTATAAGGAGGTTTTTGAGAGGTTCTCTTGGGTTTTCAAGGTACACAATCATGTTATCTGCAAAGAGAGATAATTTGACTTCCTCTTTTCCTATTTGAATACCCCTGACTGCCTTCTCTTCTCTGATTGCTGTAGCCAGGGCTTCCAATACTATATTGAACAGGAGGGGTGAGTGGGCATCTTTGTCTTGTTCCAGTTTTCAGGGGAAATGGTTCCAATTTTTGTCCATTTAGGAGTATGCTGGCTGTGGGTTGCTTGTAGATGGCTTTTACTACTGTGAGGTACATTCCCTGTATGCTTAGATGTTCGAGGATTTTTATCAAAAAGGGGTGCTGGATTTTGTCAAAAGCTTTTTCTGCATCTAATGATATGATCATGGAGTTTTTGTTTTGACATCTGTTGATGTATTTAATTACATTTATTGTTTTACGAATGTTGTACCAGACTTGCATCCCAGGCATGAAGCCTACTTGGTCATAATGGATGATTTTTGAGATGTGTTGTTGAATCCGGTTTGCTAGGATCTTGTTGAAAATTTTAGCGTCTATGTTCATCAAAGATATTGAACTATAGTTCTCTTTCTTTCTTGGATCTTTACCTGGCTTGGGTATCAATGTGATGTTAACTTCGAAAAATGATTTGGGGAGCATTCCATCTTTCTCAATTGCCTGAAATATCTTCAGTAGGATTGAAATCAGTTCCTCCTTAAATGTCTTGTAGAATTCTGCTGGAAAGCCATCTGGTCCAGGGCTTTTTTTGTAGGTAGTTTCCTTATTACATAGTCGATTTCCTTGATTGTTATTGGTCTATTTAGGGTCTCAATTTCTTCTTGTTTCAACCTAGGTAGGTTGTGTGATGACAGAAAGTCCTCCATTTCCTCGAGGTTTTCAAGTTTGTTTCCATACAAGTGTACATAGTAGTCTCTGATGATCTTTTGTATTTCTTCAGGGTCAGATGTGACTTCATCTTTTGTGTTTCTGATTGTGCTTTTTGGGTTTTTTCTCTCTTTTTCTTGGTCAGTCTAGCTAGGGGACCACCGATCTTGTTTATTCTTTTGAAGAACCAGCTTTTTGTTTCATTGATTTTTTGTATTATCTTTTTGTCTTCTATGGCTTTGGGCTTTTTTTTTTTTGGTATTCCAATAAAACTTTATTTATAAAACAAACAGATCTGGGGCTGGGGAGATGTGAGTTGTTATTTAATGGGTACAGAGTTTTAGTTTAGGAAGATGAATAAGTTCTGAAGATAGTGGTGATAGTTACACAACAATATGAATGCACTTAATGCCACTGAAGTGGACACCTAAAAATGATTAAAATGATAAATTTTATGTTATGTATGCTCTACAATAACAGCAACAAAGCCAACAACAGGCTGGATTTGGTCCACTGTCCAGTAGAATCAATTTAGATGTATGCCCCCCTAGCAGACACTGCTGATCAATCATGCCCCGACTTTTCTCAGAAGGTACCACCAACTGTCACAGTCAGCAAAAACTTTTTGGGGGATGGCTGGTGGGTGATATTAAAGGGTCCTTTAGCATTCTAGAAGTCCACAGTAAATTATTTGTTTTTCTGCCTTCTTTTTCATTTTGAGAATTGAGTATATCCCAGTCATGAGTGATTTTGCCTTAGTAAATTACTGTGTAAATGTCCAGTACGAATGTCCACTGGCCACCTTTTCCTCCAGGGGCCCATGCTTGGAACATGTGTGACGTTGTCTCTGCTATTGAGGTGGGTCTTGGAGGCCTGTGCACCAGATGAGATGCGGGTATTTTTTTTTTCTTTTTTTTTTTATTTGAATTGTGGGGTACAGTTAAGGGTTAGGTATACAAATTGCTTCATTCAGGCCCCCTTTGTTGATATAGGTGTTCCCGTCCCAGACAGATATTTCTACTTTTAAACCCCATCTCCCTCCCCCCACCATGGTTTCCCAACTGTCAGTCATTTTCTTATGGTATTGCTTGGATGTAAGGTCCATATATGAGTGAGAACATGTGATATTTGGATCTTTGTTTCTGTGAGAGGTCACTCAGTATTATAGATTCTAGTTCCATCCAGGTTGCTGCAAAATTCATGATTTTTTCTTTTTTATGGCTGCATAGTATTCCATCTGTATATGTACCACATTTTTTAAATTTCCAGTCCTCTTTTGATGGAGCGTGGCTGTTTCCAGGTTCTTGCTATTGTGAACAATGCTGCAATAAACATTCGTGTGCAGGTATCTTTTTATAGAGTGATTTGAGTTCTTCAGGGTATATTCCCCGTAGGGGGATTGCGGGTCATATGGGAGGTTGTATTTAGAGCTTTTAGGAATCGCCACACTGCTTTCCACAGAGTTGCACTAGTTTAAACTCCCACCAACAGTGTAAAGTGTTCCCTTTTCACCACACCTCTCCAGCACTTTATTTTTTGAGTTATTGATAATTGCCATTCTGACTGGGTTAGGTGGTATCTCAGTGTGGTTTTGATTTGCATCTCCCTGATGATTAGTGCGGTTGAGCATTTCTTCGTGTGTTTGTTGGCTGCTCGGATGTTTTCATTTGTGAAGTGTCTGTTCATATCTTTTGCCCATTTTATAATGGGGTTCTTGTTTTTTTCTTTTCAGCACATTTGAGTTCCTTTAGATCCAAGATGAAAAGCCTTTGCGGCCGGGAAATTGGCAAATACTTTTTCCCAGTCTGTAGGCTGTCTCCCTGTTCTCTGATGGTTTCTTTGACTTTGCAGAAGCTTGTAAATTTAATGAGGTCCCACTTGTCTATTTTCCCTTATGGCTGTGGGTTTTGGTTTTGTTCAAATTGGATGCCAGTTCCAATTTCCATGAGGGTATTCCTTCATTTTCTAAGGTTCTTATGGTTTGAGGTTTTACATTTAGGTCTTGATCCATTTGGAGTTAATTTTTGGGGTGGGGATAGATAGGGGTCCTGTTTCAATCTTCTGCATTTGGCAGCAGTTTTCCCAGCACCATTTACTGAATAGGTTCTCCTCTCCCCAGGGGTAGGTGGTGGAGGCTTTGTCGAAGATGAGTTGGTTGAGAAATTGGGGTTTTTGCTTCTGGAATCTCAATTCTATTCCATTGATCTATATGCCTGTTCCTATACCAATACCAAGCTGTTTTGATGACTGTAGCTTTATAGTAAAGTTTGAAGTCTCGCAGTGTGATACCACCTGCTTTGTTTTTTTTGCTGAGGATTGTTCTGGCTATTCTTGGCATTTTTTGTTTCCATATAATTCCTGTGTTGTTTTTCAAAGTCTGAGAAGAATGTTGCTGGTAATTTGATAGGTTTGCATTGAATCTGTAGATTGCCTTAGGTAAGATGGACATCTTCACAATGTTGATTCTTCTAATCCATGAGCATGGATATTTTTCCACTTGTTTGTGTCATCTTTGATTTCTTTGAGCAGGTTTTGTAGTTTTCATTGTAAAGGTCTTTCATGTCTCTGGTTAGGAAGATGCCAAGGTATTTCATTTTTTTTTGTGGCTATTGTGAAGGGAAATTGTGTTTTATTTGGGTTTCTGTTTGTTTATTATTGGTGTAAAGAAATGCGATTGTCTTTTGCACATTTTTTTTATCCTGAGACTTTGCCAAAGGCCTTTATCAGTTAAGGAGGTTTTTAAAGGGGTTCTCTTGGGTTTTCAAGGTACACAATCATGTTATCTGCAAAGAGAGATAATTTGACTTCCTCTTTTCCTTTTTGGGAATAACCCTGATTGCCTTCTCTTCTCTGATTGCTCGAGCCAGGACTTCCAATACTATATTGAACAGGAGGGGTGGGGTGGGCATCCTTGTCTTGTTCCAGTTTTCAGGGCAAATGGTTCTGATTTTTGTCTATTTAGGAGTATGCTTGCTGTGGGTTTCTCGTAGATGGCTTTTACTATTTTGAGGTATGTTCCCGGTATGCCTAGATGTTCAAGGGTTTTTATCAAGAAGGGTGCTGGATTTTATCAAAAGCTTTTTCTGCATCTAATTATGTAATCATGTGGTTTTTGTTTTGACATCTGTTAATGTATTTAATAACATTTATGGTTTAACGAATGTTGAACCAGCCTTGCATCCCAGGAATGAAACCTACTTGGTCATGATGGATGATTTTTGAGATGTATTGCTGAATCCGGTTTGCTAGGATCTTGTTGAGAATTTTAGCATCTATGTTCATCAAAGATATTGGCCTGTAGTTCTCTTTCTTTGCTGGATCTTTACCTGGCTTGGGTATCAATGTGATGTTGGCTTCATAAAATGATTTGGGGAGCGTTCCATCTTTTTCAATCGCCTGGAATACCTTCAGTAGGATTGGTATCAGCTCCTCCTTAAATGTCTTGTAAAATTCTGCTGGAAAGCCATGTGGTCCAGGGCTTTTTTTTGTAGGAAGTTTTCTTATTATGTAGTCGATTTCCTTGATTGTTATTGGTTTATTTAGGGTCTCAATCTCTTCTTGTTCCAACTTAGGTAGGTTGTGTGATGTCAGAAAGTCCTCCATTTCCTTAAGGTTTTCAAGTTTGTCTCCATACAAGTGTACGTACGTAGTAGTCTCTAATGATCTTTTGTATTTCTTCAGGGTCAGATGTGACTTCATCTTTTGTGTTTCTGATTGTGCTTATTTGGTTTTTTTCTCATTTTTTCTTGGTCAGTCTAGCTAGGGGACCATCAATCTTGTTTATTCTTTTGAAGAATCAGCTTTTGTTTCATTTATTTTTTCTATTATCTTTTTGTCTTCTATGTCCTGGATTTGGGCTTTTATTTTGGTGATCTGGATTCTTCTGCTGAAATTATGGTTTTTGTGGTCTTGCTTTTCCAGCTTCTTAGGTGGCTTGTTAGGTTGTTAATTTCTGTTCCTTCCATTTTCCTCATGTGTGTTTGTAGGGATATAAATTCCCCTCTTATTACAGCTTTTAAGGCATCCCAGAGATTTTGGTAAGATGTTTCTTCATTTTCATTTGTTTCCAGGTATCTTTTGATCTCTGTTTTGATGTCATCATTGACCCAGGAGTTATTTAGCATCATGCTGTTTAGTGTCCATGTCTTTATGGGTTTTGGAGGGACTTTGTTGGTGTCAATGTTTATTTTTATTCCACTGTGGTCCGAGAAGGTGCATGGTAGAATTTCAGTCTTTTTAAATTTGCTTATACTTGATTTGTGTCCAATTATGTAGTCGATCTTAGAATATGTTCCATGTGGTGATGAGTAGAATGTGTATTCTGTGGTCTTTGGATGGAGTGTTCTATAGGTATCCATTAAGTCCATTTGGTCCAGAGTCTCATTGAGGTTCCGGATCTTCTTGCTGATTTTTTGTCCTGATGATCTGTCTAAGGTTGTGAGTGGTGTATTAAAGTCCCCAGTTATTATGGTGTTAGAATCAATGTCTTTCTTTAGTTTTCCTAGAAGTTGCTTTATGAATGTTGGCGCAACTATGTTGGGTGCATATATGTTTAGGATAGATATTTCTTGTTGATGGAGTGAACCTTTTATCATTATGTAGTGGCCCTCTGTATCTTTTTTAATTTTTGATAGCTTAAATGGTATTTTGTCTGAAATTAGGATCGTGACTCCTTTCTTTTGTGTTCCATTCACCTGAAAATTTGTTTCCCATCCTCTTACTTTGAGTCTGTGTATGTCCTTTATAGTGAGATGGGTCTCTTGAAGGCAGTATATTGTTGCCTGGTGATATTTTATCCATTTTGTCATTCTATGTCTTTTCAGTGGTACGTTTAGTCCATTTATATTCAGACTAATTATTGAAATGTGAGAGTTCTTCCCTATCATGGAGTTCTTATTGAGTTGTTGTTCTTCCACTTGGTTTTTTCTTTTTTCTTTTGTCTTTCTTTTGGTTTTGGGGTTGGTTCGTGTATATTTTATTCTTTTCCCTGTACTCCTGTGAAGAATGTTGTTCTTTTTTCCTTTTCTTCTGTGTTTAGTACTTTCTTAAGTGTTTCATGAAGAGATGGTTTGGTGGCAGCATAAGTTCTTAGGGATTGGATATCTGGGGAAAAATTTTAATTCTCCCTCACTGATGAAGCTTAGCTTGGCCGGGTAGGTTATTCTTGGTTGAAATTGTTTATCTTTTATGACTTTGAAGATAGGGCTCCAAGCTCTCCTAGCCTGCAGGGTTTCTGCAGATAAATCTGCTACTATTCTGATTGGTCTTCCATGGTAGGTGATCTGGCCTTTTTCTCTTGCTGCCTTTAGGATTTTTTCTTTTATGCCTACTTTATTTAGGCGAATTATTATGTGTCTAGGAGTTGGTCTTCTCATTTGTTGTCTTGTGGGGGTTCTCTGAATCTCTTGTGTTTGAATTTTTGCATTGCTGATTAGATAAGGGAAGTTTTCTTGAATGATCTCATGGAAAGTTTGTTCCAAAGTGGTCTCTGTTTCTCTTTTTGCCTCAGGGAGTCCGATTATTCTTAGGTTAGGCCTCTTAAGGTAGTCACTCATCTCTTGAAGGTTTTGTTCTGTCTTTTTGAGCTTATTTTCTTTGTTTTTAAGAGTTTGGGTTATTTCTATATTTTGGTCCTCAAGCTTTGAGATTCTTTCTTCTGCTTGGGTAATTCTGCTTTCCATGCTTATCAATTTGTTATTTATTTCATTCACAGTATTCTTTATTACTGTTATCTCAGATATCAGCTCCTTCCTAGTTTCTTCTTGTGTCTCCTCAATTCTTTTTAATCTCTCCATTATTGTTTTGATATCTACATTTGCATTTTGAGACCCTTCATCTGGGACTTTTCATTGTTTGCATTCCAAAGTCAGTTTTCTCAATTTCTGCTCTCCCAGGCGTCTGGGAGAGACCCATACTCTTCTTTTGGTTTTTCTTCATTTCTGTAGATTTTTCTCCCTCTCCCCCTTTCCCTCCCCCTCTTCAATTCTGTTTTTGAGGGAAGGTGGGGTTGCTTTTATTTCTCTTCTGCAATGACCTGTTCTTCCTCATGAGTGTCTTCTGGTTTTGTTCACTTTTCCCTCTGCTTTACAGTCTGTCTATTCAGCAGTATGCAGCCTTGGTCCCTAGATTTAAAAAGGGGGGATATAAAAGAGGAAAATAATGGAGGAAGGGGGGGTCAATAGGGAGTTAGAAAGAGAGAAGTGTGAGAGGGAAAACAGATATACTATCAGGTGAGAGAGAGACACAGGGCCGGGAAGAAGTGAAGAAAGACAGGTAAGAAAGATTCCCTAAAGAATACTGATAGTTATGCAGAGACAGGCCAATAAAATCAGTTTAAGTCAGAAGGTAAACAACAAACGCAATCTAAACCAACAGTTTCAATGATAAAATCATAAGTCAAAATAAGCGATCAGACTAGATTCACTTCTGTGATCTCTGATTCCAGCCTCTCCCTTTTGTTTTTCGTTGCAGCGTAGGGGTGGGGCTTTGTCTCCTGTTTCGGGTTGTTGCCTTAGGAACTGAGGTAAAGTTCGTTGATAGGTGGGCGGGGCAATGGAAGTCTCTGCCTGGAGAGTAGCAAGGTAGTTTACCCAGATCTGTTTTTCTCCACTTGTCTGGGTCCCCCGGTTTGGGGTCTCGCACTGAGTGCCTCAGTCAGGGTGGGCCTGGAGTTCCAGAGCTCCAAAGCTCCAAAGGGCAGGCAGTGTGTGGCGAGAGTGGCTCTGGGCCTCCCACAGGGTACCTCGGCCAGGAAAGGGACTGGAGTCTCTGAGGGTGGGGCCCGGAGCCTCCCTGTGTGACCGGCGGTGCCGGGTGCCGGGTGTCGGCCTGGAGACAATGCAGCCGGGGAGGGTTCTGGAGGGGGCTGGGACTGGAGACTTCCACACACGAGTAGAACAGCAGCAGTGGTGGGGGGGGCACAATATCTGGCCTTGTGTGGGAAGTTCCCGGGCCTGGCACCAGCACAGTTGGTGGTAGGCTGGGGGATGGGGGAAGAGAAGTAATAGCCTTTTTGGGAACTCACATTCAGAGAATCTCACCAGTTCACCTATGCCGTCGCCCTCTTGCCCTGTCTCCATATCATCCATTTTTAATTTGACTTTTTGCATATATAGAATGCAATAACAGTAACAGTTTTCATGTCTCTAATTTTTAATTCTAACATCTGTGTCAGTTCTGTGTCTGTTTCTATTGATTATTCTATTTCTTATCAGTTATATTTTCCTGCTTCTTTGCATGCTTGATAACTTTGGTTGCCAGACATTATGGATGCTGGATGTTGTTGTTTTATTAATATATTTGGGGGATTTTTTAATGGAAGTCAGTTAAGTCATTTGAAAAAATTTGATTCTTTCAGATTTTGCTTCTTTGATTTGTTAGGAGGGTTTGAATCAGTGCTTACTCAGTCCTTACTACTGAGGCAAGACCTTACTGAGAGTTCTACTCAATGCCCTGTGAAGTAGAAGCCTTTTTGCATTTGGCTATAGAACTGGTATTCTTCCAGACCTGGTAGGAGCACCAAGCACTGTTTTCTAACATCTTCAGATTGGTAGTTTGGGGTAGTTCAGGCAGTTTTAGACTGTTTCCTCACATTCATGTGCTGCTTTGTACTCTACTGAACACTTGTTAGGACCCTCTACCATCCATAGTTTTCTCTTTTTGTGGCATTCTCCTGTCTGGAGTTCTGCTCTGTGAACTCCAGCTATCTTATTCTTCCTTCACTCTTATCACTGTCTCTTCAACTCAGGGAGTCCACCAGCTTCTACCTAGGTTTCCTTTTCTTGGATCACAACCTGGACACTCTCTTAAGGGATTAAACTTGGTGGATTATAGGGCTCAACTTATTTGTTTCCTGCCTCTCAGGGATCAGTATCCTTCTTTGCCTAATACCCAGTATTTTAAAACTCATATTTATTTTTATTTTTTTGTTTCAAGTAGGAGGATAAATCTGTTCCATGTTACTCCATCTTTGCAGAAGCAGGAGTCCTTTGTTGGGTTTTTAGATATGCTTTTTACAAAACTTTTTTTTTAAAGAGGTTGCGGTAGGAGGTATAATATATATCCTTAACTTTTTAGTCTTCCTTGAGCAGATACTGTGCTACTTACTTAAAATGTAGAACTCTAATAAACATATGCCCTCATCCTATTCTTTATGCTATAATTTTTGCATATATTATATTCACAAAAGTGAAAAGTCTCTGTGCACAATTTTAACATTTATGCTTTAAACAGCTATATGTATTTGAAAGACCGTTAGGAAGAAAATATTGACCTTAATATTTACCTGCATGTTTACCATTTGCAATGCTCTTTCCTCTCTGATGATCAAATGTCCATCTGATATTATTTTTCTTCAGCTTCTAGAATAACCTATAGTATTCCTATAGTACAGGTCTTTTGGTGAAAAAATTATCTTATTTTTATCTAAAAATGTCTCTATTTTGCTTTTATTCTTGAATATTTGTTACTGGATATATAATTTTGGATTGACAGTTTTTCTTTCAGGATTTTAAAGAAGGTGCTTCACTGTCTTGTGGTCTTTTCGCCCCTCCTTTAACAATTGGTCAGTATCATTCCAACACTTTTTTCTCTTTATGTAAAGTATAATTTTTCTAGTACTTTTAATTTTTCTTGTATTCTTGTTTGTATGCACTTAATTTGATTTCCTTTGTCAATTTCTTGCTTGCTTTTGTTGAGTTTCTTACGTGTGTAACTTTATATTTGGGCACATTTTGGCCATTTCTTAAAATAACTATTCTTTCTATTCTGTCCTTCTCTTCTGGAACACCAATTATAGGTGTATTTAATCTTTTAATGTTGTCCCACATCCCTGAGGTTGTGTTCTTGTTTTTCAATTTTTTTTTCTCCATTATATACAACTTTATTGTTTTGGAAGGACTACATTTCATTTTAATCATTGCATGGTATAAGATATTATTATTGTATTATATAGTACAGTGCCAACAGGCACATGCATTGTTTCTAGTATTACTCATAAACAATTCATTGACCAGTTTTGTCCATATAGATACAAATATTAAAATTCACTTTTCCCATATGGATACAAATATTGAAGGCTAATAATTTTTTGCACTAAATTTGATTATTGAAAAACCTTTAAGTATGCTTACATTTTATGACTGTAAACTTATGAAACATAGATATAGAGCAAATATTCATAATGTAAATTCCATGTCTGAATTGAGATATGCTGTAAGTATAAAATATGCAAAGGATTCAAAGAACCAATGTAAAATATATTAATTTTATAAATGTTGATTGCATGTTGGAATTATAATATTTTTGATATGAGTTAAATAAAACGCTATTAAAATTAATTTCACTTTTGATGTAAAAATGAAAACTAACTAAAAACGAAAACTACTGAATTCTAGTAAAAATTACTAGGAGATCTAGAATTATATATATATGACACAAATTTTTTTTTGGATAGTGCTGGTCTAGAGTGAATGAAAGGCAAAAATGAAGAGAATTGACTATGATTTTTAGATTAGTCAACCAATAGGGTCTGTGACATCTGAAGAATATTTCTTCTCTCCTACCAATTACCTGGTACAGAAAGTACTCAATAAATCTTAACTAAGATTTATTGCTGAGGTACCTCTATTGTTATTAAGTGGGTGTCAAACAAGATCTAGCTGGGCTTTAAGAAAATTCTAACTTATGATTGACCTCTTCCATAACTCTTCATTTTTGCCTTTTCTTCACTCTAGACCAGCACTGTCCAATAAAAATATAATGTGTCATTTTATATATATATATAGGTGTATATATATATAAAATCTTAGACCCTCCAGCAATTTTTTTTGAGGGTTTAATCAATATTTTTTATTATGATGTTGTGGAGTACAGTTAAGGGTTAGGTATACAAATATGTTTCATTCAGGCACCCTGTTGATAAGAGATGTTTCCCCATCCCCAGACAGATATTTGCTACAGTTGATCCCATCTCCCTCCCCCCAATAGTTTCCCACTACTGTCAGTCATTTTCTTATAGTATTACATTAGATGTTCAAGGTCCATTATATGAGTGAGAACATGTGATACTCGGATCTTTGTTTCTGTGAGAGATCACTCAGTATTAAAGACTCTAGTTCCATCCAGGTTGCTGCAAAATTCATGATTTTGTTCTTTTTTATGGTTGCATAGTATTCCATCGTGTATATGTACCATACTTTTTTTAATCCAGTCCTCTTTTGATGGGCAGCATGGTTGCTTCCAGGATCTTGTTATTGTGAACAATGCTGCGATAAACATATGTGTGCAGGTATCTTTTTTATAGAGTGATTTGAGTTCTTCAGGATATATTCCCAGTAGGAGGATTGTGGGGTCATATGGGAGGTTGATATTTAGAGCTTTTAGGAATCACCACACTGCTTTTCACAGAGGTTGCACTAGTTTACACTCCCACCAAAAGTGTAGAAGTGTTCCCTTTTCACCACACCCTCTCCAGCAGCTGTTATTTTTTGAGTTGTTGATAATTGCCATTCTGGCTTGAGTTAGGTGGTATCTCAGTGTGGTTTTGATTTGCATCTCCCTGATGATTAATGAGGTTGAACATTTCTTCATGTGTCCATTGGCTGCTCGGATGTCTTCCTTTGTGAAGTGTCTTTTCATATCTTTTGCCCATTTTATAATGGGGTTGTTTGTTTTTTTCTTTTCAGCATGTTTGAGTTCCTTGTAGATCAAAGATGTTAAGCCTTTGTCTGACCTGGTGTTGGCAAATACTTTTTCCCAGTCTGCAGACTTTCTCCCTACTCTCTTGATGGTTTCTTTGGCTTTGCAGAAGCAGTTTAATAAGGTCCCACTTGTCTATCTTCTCTCTTATGACCTGTGGGTTTCGGGTTTTGTTCAGGAATTGGAGGCCAGTTCCGATTGCCATGAGGGTATGTCCTTCATTTTCTAAGGTTCTTATGGTTTGATGTTTTAGATTTAGGTCTCTGATCCATTTGGAGTTAACCTTTGTGCATGGGGAAAGTCCTGTTTCAATCTTCTGCATGTGGTCAGCCAGTTTTCCCAGCACCATTTACTGAATAGGTTCTCCTCTCCCCAGTGGTAGGTGGTGGAATCTTTGTCGAAGATGAGTTGATTGAGAAATTGAGGTTTTGCTTCTGGAATCTCAATTCTATTCCATTGATCTATATGCCTATTCCTATACCAATACCAAGCTGTTTTGATGATTGTAGCTTTATAGTAAAGTTTGAAGTCTGGTAATGTGATATCACCTGCTTTGTTTTTTTTCCCTGAGGATTGTTCTGGGTATTCTTGGACGTTTGTGTTTCCACATGAATTCCTGTGTTATTTTTTCTAGGTCTGAGAAGAATGTTGCTGGTAACTTGATGGGTATTGCATTGAATTTGTAGATTGCTTTAGGTAAGATGGACATCTTCACAATGTTGATTCTTCCAATCCATGAGCATGGGATATTTTTCCACTTGTTTGTGTCATCTTTGATTTCTTTGAGCAGTGTTTTGTAGTTTTCATTGTAAAGATCTTTCACGTCTCTGGTTAGGAAGATGCCAAAGTATTTCATTGTCTTTGTGGTTATTGTGAATGAAATTGTGTTTTGTATTTGGGTTTCTGTTTATCTTTTTTTATCCTTTAGTTTTCAGATTAAATAATATCTGTTGATATATTATCTTCAAGTTTAACAAGGTTTTTTCTGTCATTTATCTTCTACTGTTAGACCTATCCACTGAATTTTTCATTTCAGGTATTGTTTTTTAGTTCTAAAATCTAAAATTGGTTCATTATTATATTTTATTTATCTGTACTAATATTTTCTATCTTATTCATTATGAGCATATTACTTATGTCCTCAGTATAGTTATAATAGCTTTTCTAAAATCCTTCCATGCATTTACTTATGATTGTTCTCTGTTGATTGCATTTCTTCTTGAGAATGGTCACATTTTCCTTTCCTTTAATTAAAAAATTTTTTTTCATTTGGTGTCTCACTCTGTTGCCCAGCCTGGAGTATAGTGGCATGCTCATGGCCACTGCAACCTCTACCTGCTGGGCTCAAGTGATCCTTCCACCTCAGCCTTCCAACTGACTGGTAGTACAGGCATGTGCCACCACGTTGGTCTAATTTTAAAATAATATTTTGTAAAGACTAGGGCCTCTCAAGTTGCCCAGGCTGGTCTCGACCCCCTGGGCTCAGGAAGCCCTTTTACCTCTGCATCTGAAAGTGCTGGGATTACAGGCTTGAATCACTGCACCTACCCACATTTTACTATTTTTTAATATGAAGAGTAGTTTTATATTGTATCCTGGATGCTGTGCCTGTTTTGTTCTCAAGATTCTAATCTATTATTTATAAAATTCTGAAGAGTTTTGATTACTTTTTATCAGCCAATAAGTTTGACTCAAGCTACAGACTCTGGCCTATGGAATAGAGCCATTAAAACTCTATTCAGTTATTTTTGCCTGAGCTGGGCTGCTTTGAATCAGTCCAACAGATACATAGTTTATTGCTCAGACAGAAATTTGTGCTAAGTGCATATGTAGATCATAGGGCTCCTTGCTGATACTCTTTCTCTCCTCTTATTTTCCTTTCTCACATTCTGTCAGTTCTATTTATTCCAAAGTCTTTCTTCTCACTCTTCAAGTCAATATCTATAGCTAGTGTATTGGAGTTTTATTTGTCTGTATAATGCAAACTGTGAACATCCCTCAGGACAAAAACCATAAAAACCCTCACCTCATCTCTCATTATTTCTTTAAACATCAAAAAATGTGTAGTCACTTATCCTGTAAAGGCCCTCATGGCTTGAAAATTCTAGTTTCATAAAAATTGTATAGAATAATCCCCTTGAAGAAAAAAGAATATAAATAGACACAAAACTAAAGATGTGGCATAATTAGATATATGCCTAGCATTAGGAAAACCAAACATTCTGAATGTATAAATTAAGTACAAGATAATCATACTTGGAAAGAAACAACAATTATGAATCTTCTTTTCTTAAATGATACATATAGCTTTGCCTCTATTCATTTTTATGGAGCCCCCTTTAAGAGAGAGAGTGTGTTACTCAGTGGCATTACTCTAATCTTATGATGTTACTTATTTGTGAACCTGAAAATGTTCTTTTTTATGTAATGAATCTAGATTTCTAGTTTTTATAATCCAGCCTTCAATCTTAAATTTAAAAACCAATGAACATTATGATTTTGTGAAATATTTCTCTATATTTAGATAAAAAACATTTCTTCAAGGATTACCTAGACAGATAAGTAGATGTTATTATTATTATTATTTTTGAGTTGGAGTCTCACTCTCTTGCCCAGGCTGGAGTGCAGTGGCATGCTCACAGCCCCCCAAAACATCACTTTGCTGAGCTCTGGCCATCCTTCTGCCTCAGTCTACCAAGTAGCCAAAACTATAGGCACGTGTTACTGTACCCAGCTAATTTTTTGATTTACTGTAGAGATAAGATCTTGCCAAGTTGCCAGGGATGGACTCGAACCTGCAGACTCGGGCAATTCACTCACCTTGGCCTTCAAAGTGCTGGGATTATAGGCCACTGAGTCCAGCCATAGATCTTATTTTTAAAGTATTTCCATGGCTGGAGAACTTTAAGAAGACAAAAATGCTGGAGGCGATCTGGGCATTAGTATGGGCGTTTTTCACTGGAGATTCACTAATTTGTTGTCTTTCTACAATGTAGGCAGTCATTGAGGAGAATATTGCCTCTTTGCAGAAGAGAGTGGTAGAACTAGAGAATGAAAGGGGAGACTTGCTCCTTAGTGCTGTAGAGCTGGAGGAGCTGAAGGGTGAGAATGGTATGTATACAAGAAAACCCTCATTCTCCATATTCTTATCCCACAAGCGCCTCTGTTTTTATTCTTATACATGTATACCATCTGATTCTGATTCTATGATAATAAAGATGCAGATAGCAGAGCTAGTAATTGTCAAAGATAAGTTTAACAATTAGAGGATAGTACCATGTTTATATAAGTATAATATTTTGCAATATGGACTATAAATGCTGTAGGAGTTCTATATAATTTATATTCATTTTGGAATGGTCATGGTATCTTATAGAAAGTATCACTTGAGCAAGACCTTAATAAGATGATGAGTTTTTAAATGGGTCAAATGAAGAAAGTAAGGATATTCTGGTAGTGAATTTGTGGGATGAGGTAGCAGAGGCCAGCATAAAAATTCCAAGGTAAAAGCAACTTTGGTTTCACTCTACAGTGCCCGGCTTGGAATCCTGCTCCTTTCTCTTAGACTGGCTGGTTCTGACTTGTCTTTTGAGCCTCGACTAGGGCATTATCTTTTTCAGGAATTTAGCTCTGTTCCCCAAATGTGGAGTTACATGCATTTTTGTGCTTCTACAACATTCTTGTACATCTTTAAAAATGTATTGAAATTATCTGTTTATGTTTGCCTTTTTGCTATATTATAAACTCTTCAAAGATAGAGTGTGAGGTCTTCAAGGGCAGGGGCCATTGTTTTTTTATCCTCTTCCGAGAACTAGTGTATTAACTGGCAAATAGTGACTACTGAATAAAGTTTTGTGGGATTGAACTGAACTTAGTATTTCATCGTATTGGACTATATGTGATCAGAAGACTACAGACATATCTCCTCTCACTTATTATCTGCTTCATAAGGACTTCATGGATTCAGTAGCATATAATTAATGCCTTATTGACCTGTTTCATCCTGGATTAACTGGTCTACTATGCTTTATCATCTAGGAATGAGAAAGAGACTACCAAGCAAAACTTGTAAAGCTTTTATTATACTTTAAAGCCCAAATTTCCAATTTAACAGTTTTCCTCCTAGCTCTAAATGGAGGCTTATGCACTCACTATTTCCATTATTGTTAATAAGTAAAGACCACCACAAATTCAGCTCATGATTTAAGCCCCTGAGAGCACTTCTTTGGGACCTTATTCATGATACTTATTTTGCAGTTTTGCAAAAAATACCTCCTTTTCATGTGGCTTTCACATGGTTAGGAGCTATTATAAGAGTTCCATTCCTTTCTTCTTTCCAGTAGGGATTACTGATCTTAAGGTTTTCTGTATTGGTCTTTGTGTCTGGTCTCATAGGTTATCTTTGCTTTATGTGTCATATTCTATTTAACTCATCTTTTTTTTTGATATGGGGTCTCACTCTGTTGCCCAGGCTGGAGTGCATTGGCATGCTCATGGCCACCACAGTGTCAGCCTGCTGGGCTCTGGTGATCCTTCCACCTCAGCCTGCCAAGTAGCCGGAACTACAGGCACATGCTACCATACTCAGCTAATTTTTTTATTTATTGTAGAGACGAGGTCTCGCTGAGTTGCCTTGGTTGATCTCAGACTCAGGCCACTTGCCTTGGCCTCCCAAAATGCTAGGATTACAGGCTGAACCACCAATCCCAGGCTTCCACTCATCTTTTGTACTGCCATTTCTATCGCTGTATTCTTTTTCCAAGTAATCTTGTAAAGTGACTGAACATATCATATACTGCCTTGAATACATTTGTCTCATGAATGTTCTTTCATTCACTCAGAAAATATCTATGAAACCTTTTCTATGTGCCAGGAACTATTATAGTTGCTGAAGATACAGTTATGAACTTGTTGGAGGGGAAGACAGGCATAAACATGTATGCAGAAATAAGAAAATTTCAGAGAATAAGTGTTGGGTTAAAAATGAAACAGCGAACTGCAAGTGTGCCTTGGGAAAGATGAAGGAAGTATTAGAGTGGTCAGAATAGGCTCTCTGAAGACTTGAAGCTAGAATGATGAAAAGGGGAACATTTACTCAAAGAAGCTAAACAGAGAGTATTTCGAGTAGAGAAAAGAGCAACAAATGCCCTGAGATGTGAATGATCTTGATAAATTTGTAGGGAAGAAAGACCTTTTTGGTGGGAGTAGAGTGAAGAAAAATGGGACAGTGCAAGAAGAGGAGGTTGAGAATTAGAGGGGTCAAAACATGAGGGACCCTGTAGGTCACATTAAGACATTCAGATATAGTGTAACAATACTTTATTTTTTATTCTAACTTTTTAGTGTGTCTTTTTTAGCTTCTCAAAAGGAATATTAACTCCTTGGGGATATTAATACCAGTGGTCAATATATACACATTGTAATAGACCATGGGGTAGCACTCATGTTCTGTATTCTGATCATAGCTCTCTGAGCTAGCTATTCAGTTCATGTCATTACTTTGTTTCCTCATATGGTCACTGAGGAGATTGGATAGCTCTCTTTTAGTGCTAAAAGTTAATGCCTTTATGAATATATGTGAAAAAACACTGAAGACATTGTGTTGTATTAATGCAAATGTGTGTTATGAATGCAGTAAACTTATGGATAAATGAAGACAAATTTATTGCCCTAAAAGTTTCAAATTATGCCATAGATATAGCTGCTTCATTTCACATGCCTTGGTATCCTTTTCTTTCAGGCCTTCCACTATTTGGTATACTTGGCTCAGGTTCATTATCATCATCTAGTACTACTCTGTCTTAAATCTTATTTTCTCTTATTCTCTTGACACCCCTTTATTTTAATAAAAAAGCCTCTTACCTCCCCCAAACTATTTTATTTTTTCTCTTGAATACTACATACATCTCAAATAACTTCACATGCATTACTGTCTGTTTTTTCAAGCACTCCACATCTAAAGATACTTATTTTCTGAATTTCAAAAAAACAATCTACTCAGACTCCTCCCCTAAAGGCTCAAGATAGAACTTGGGAGGCAGTCAGTGTGGTAAGTGATATGTCCCTAACATAATCAGAACATAAACTAGATTAAGAGAAGGTAGCTTGGGGGACTTCTGGCAAGATGGTGTCAAGGCAACCTGGTCTATGAAAACCTCTGCAAAGGAGAATGCAGAGTGTCTCTGACTCTCTCCCGGGGGACTGCGGACCCCAACATCACAGCCTGCTCTTCACATGGAGCTCAGCTGTTGCCACCGCTGAGGCATCGCAGCAGTCTGGACAGTGACTGAAGCGCAGACACAGCAGCCACCAGTGCCGCTGCCCCGCCATGGCCTCTGTAGTGGCCATAGCACATCACACCACCCATGCCTGAGGCAATCCACGACTTCAATCCTTGAAGCCCCTGAAGGCAAGATCTGCTGGGATCGCTGCCACCTCTCCTGTGACCGCAAAGTCCTGCCTGCCATGGGTCTCCTCCTGTGTGCCCTGAGGCAGCCTTCCATATCCAGCTTCTGCCCGGTTGCTGCCTGACCCCACCCACTCTGGGTGAGCAGCTGAAATAGCACCACCTGCTGGCGATTGAAGGTAACAACACTGAAATGGGAGAAACAAGCTTGAAAAATACACATAGGGAGAGTGGTGAACGGAGGGTGATCTGAACTGTCCTTCACAGAAGGCCAGGGGCAACTGACCCTAACTGCGAACTAATTTACCAGCTTGAAAAGAAAGCTAGAAATCAGAGCTGAAAGGACATTGGACTTAAACAAAAAGTCTCAGAATGTGCTTGATTGGTTCTGTTAGTTTAATGACAATTCTATTCCTACTGTTTTGTTTCTTTTTTCTTTTTTTCCTTTCCCTTTTTTTCTCTTTTGTCCTCTCTGTAAACCATATCTTGGTATAGAGGAACAGCACACCAATAAGGTGGTTGGTAAGCTTGCATGTTAGCATCATGGTATGTTTTATTTCTTTTGTATGGGAGTTGGTTAGCCTGTAGCTGTGGTCTATTGTTTTTATCTGTTTCAGTATAGGTCTCTCTCTCCATTTGTTGGTACACTCGTTTGTTTCCCCCCCTTTCTCCTCTATCTCTCCACCCCCCTCTTCCCCCCACTATCTGCTCCATTCTCTTCCCTCGGCTAACCACATTTTTTTTCAGGGAGTAAACCTACAGCCCTACTCCATGGACGGATTCCAAGGCAGTGGGAAGTGGCTTTCAGATTATACATACACTTGTCGGCAAATACCAGGACTTGCAGATAGATTTTGAATCACAGCTCGTCCCTTGAGTAAATTTCAAAACTGCAAAAAGGATCGCCTCCAACCTACAGAGCAACTCTAGAATTGAACAAAGTAAGAGGGGATACATAAAGAATAGGATATTGAACAAACAGAAGTAAAACCAAACCCTCTACCCCCGAATAACAGAATTACAGAAGATGGTGATGTGGAAGGAAGGAAAAAGTAGGGAGGGGGAAAAAAACCCCTCAAATGAAGAAAAACCAAAAGAAGAATATAGTTCTCACACAGACCCCAGGGAGATCAGATACTGAGAAAACAGATTCTGGAACACAAACAATGAAGAGCCCCCAGAATGACTGGTCACATGCAACAAACCCAGACATCAAGACATTAATAAAGAGAATTTAAAAAATTGAGGAGAGACAAGAGGAAAATAGGAAGGAGCTGATGTCAGAAATAACAGCAGTAAAGAATACTGTGATGGAAATAAATAACAAACTAATAAGCATGGAAAGCAGAATTAGTCAAGCAGAAGAAAGAATCTCAGAACTCAAATACCAAAACACAGAACTAACCCAAACTGTGAAAGCATGGAAAAGAAGCTCAAAAAGACAGAAAAAAACATTCAAGAGATGAATGATCAGAGACCAAATCTAAGAGTAATTGGCCTTCCTGAGGCAGAGAGAGAAACAGAGGCCACACTGGAGCAAACATTTTGTGAAATAATTCAAGAAAACTTCCCTCATCTCATCAAGGATGAAAAAACTCAAACACAAGAGATTCAGAGAACCCCTGCAAGACAACAAGTGAGAAGACCAAAACCCAGACATAAAATAAATCATCTAAACAAAGTAGATATAAAAGAAAAAAACCTAAAAGGGTGCAGAGAAAAAGGTCAGACTACGTACCAGGGAAGACCAATTAGAATAGCAGCAGATTTATCTACAGAAAATCTCCAGGCTAGGAGAGCTTGGAGCCCTATCTTCAAAGTTCTAAAAGACAAACAATTTCAACCGAGAATAACCTACCCAGCCAAGTTAAGCTTCATCAGTGAGGGAGAATTGAAATCTTTCCCAGATATCCAATCCTTAAGAACCTATGCTGCCACAAGACACCTCTACAAGAAACACTTAAGAAAGTATTGAACACAGAAGAAAAGAAAAAAAACAACAACGTTCTTCACAAGAGTACAGGCAACAGATTAAAAAAACACATGATCCAACTCTAAAACCAAAAGAAAGACAACACACAAACAGAAAGAAAAACAACTTAGTAACAACATTATGATAGGAATCAACTCACATTTCAATAATTGGGTTGAATGTGAATGGACTAAATGCACCGCTGAAAAAACATAGAATGGCAAAATGGATAAAATATCACCAAGTAACTATCTATTGCCTTCAAGAGACTCACCTCACTAGAAAGGACACTCACAGACTCAAAGTAAAAGGATGGGAAACAAAATTTTTAGGCGAATGGAACACAAAAGAAAGGAGGAGTCACGATCTTAATCTCACATAAAATACCCTTTAAGCTATTAAAAATTTAAAAAGATACAGAAGGCCACTAAATAATGATAAAAGATTCAATCCATCAGCAAGAAATATCCATCCTAAACATATATGCACCAAACATAGGAGCACCAACTTTCATAAAGCAGCTCCTAGGTAAAAAAAAAAGAGAGAGAGATATCGACTCCAATACCATCATAGCTGGGGACTTCAATACCCCACTCACAACCCTAGACAGATCATCAGGACAAAAAATCAGCAACAATATCTGAAACCTCAATGTGACTCAGGATCAAATGGACTTAATTGATTCCTACAGAACCCTCCATCCAAAGACCACAGAATACACATTCTGCTCATCACCACATGGAATGTACTCTAAGACGACCACATAATTGGCCATAAATCAAGCACAAGCAAATTTAAAAGGACCATGCACCTTCTTGGACCACAGTGGAATAAAAATAAACATTAACAACAACTAGTTCCCCCCAAAACCCACAAAGACATGGACACAAAATAGCATGATGCGAAACAACTCCTGGGTCAATGATGAAATCAAAACAGAGATTAAAAGATACATGGAAACAAATGAAAATGAAGAAACATCTTACCAAAATCTCTGGGGTGCTATGAAAGCTGTAGTAAGAGGGGAATTTATATCCCTACAAATGCACATGAAGAAAATGGAAGGATCACAAATTAACAGCCTAAGAAGCCACCTAAGAAAACTGGAAAAGCAAGACCACAAAAACCCTTATTTCAGCAGAAGAGTCCAGATCACCAAAATAAAAGCCCAAATCCAGAACATAGAAGACAAAAAGTTAATACAAAAAAATCAATGAAACAAAAAAACTGGTTCTTTGAAAGGATAAACAAGATCGATGGTCTCCTATCTAGACTGACCAAGAAAAAGAGAGAAAAAACCCAAATAAACACAATCAGAAACACAAAAGATGAAGTCACATCTGATCCTGAGAAATACAAAAGATCATTAGAAACTACTATGTACACTTGTATGGAAACAAACTTGAAAACCTTAAGGAAATGGAGGACTTTCTGTCATAGCACAACCTGCCTTAGTTGAAACAAGAAGAAATTGAGACCCTAAATAGACCAATGACAATCAAGGAAATTGACTACATAATAAGGAAACTACCTATAAAAAAAAGCCCTGGACCAGATGGCTTTCCACCAGAATTCTACAAGACATTTAAGGAGGAGACGATACCAATCCTACTGAAGGTATTCCAGGTGATTGAGAAAGACAGAACTCTCCCCAAATCATTTTGCGAAGCCAACATCACATTGATACCCAAGCCAGGGAAAGACCCAATAAAGAAAGAGAACTACAGGCCAATATCTTTGATGAATATAGATGCTAAGATTCTCAACAAGAACTTAGCGAACCAGATTCAACAACACATCTCAAAAATCATCCATCATGACCAAGTAGGCTTCATCCCGGGGATGCAAGACTGGTTCAACATTCATAAAACCAAAAATGTAATTAAATACATCAACAGATGTCTAAACAAAAAGTACATGATTATATCATTAGATGCAGAAAAATCTTTTGATAAAATCCAGCACCCCTACTTGATAAAATCCCTCGAACATCTAGGCATATGGGAACATACCTTAAAATAGTAAAAGCCATCTACGAGAAACCCACAGCCAGCATACGCCTAAATGGACAAAAACTGGAAACCTTTCCCTTGAAAACTGGAACAAGACAAGGATGCCCACTCTCACCCCTCCTGTTCAATATAGTATTGGAAGTCCTGGCTAGAACAATCTGAGAAGAGAAGGCAATCAGGGGTATTCAAACAGGAAAAGAGGAAGTCAAGCTATCTCCCTTTACAGATGACATGATTGTATACCTTAAAAACCCAAGAGAATCTGTCAAAAACATCCTTACACTGATAAAGGACTTTGGCAAAGTCTCAGGATATAAATTAAATTTGCAAAAGACAATTGCATTTCTTAACACCAATAATGAACAAACAGAAACCCAAATAAAAACCGCAATTCCATTCACAACAGCCACCAAAAAAAAGAAATACCTTGGCATCTTCCTAACCAGAAACATGAAAGACCTTTTAATGAAAACTACAAAAGACTGCTCAAAGAAGTCAAAGATCACACAAACAAATGGAAAAGTATCCCATGCTCATGGATTGGAAGAATCAACATTGTGAAGATGTCTATCTTACCTAAAGCAATCTACAGATTTAATGCAATACCCATCAAATTACCAGCAATATTCTTCTCAGACCTAGAAAAAACAACACAGAAATTCATATGGAAACACAAATGACCAAGAATAGACAGAACAATCCTCAGCCAAAAAAAAAAAAAAAACCAAAAAAAACCCCAAAAAACCCAAAAAACAAAGCATGTGGTATCATATTACCAGACTTCAAACTTTACTATAAAGCTACAATAATCAAAACAGCTTGGTATTGGTACTGGAACAGGCATATAGATCAACGGAATAGAATTGAGATTCTAGAAGCAAAACCTCAATTTCTCAGCCAATTCATGTTCAATAAAGCCTCCACCACCTACCACTGGGGAGAGGAGAACCTATTCAGTAAATGGTGCTGGAAAAACTGGGTGACCACATGCAGAAGACAGAAAAAGGACCCCTATCTATCCTCATACTTAAAAATTAACCCTAAATGGATCAGAGACCTAAATGTAAAATCTCAAACCATAAGAATCTTAGAAGCTAAAGGACATACCCTCATGGAAATTGGAACTGGCATCCAGTTCCTGAACAAAACCCGAACCCACAGGCCATTAGAGATAAGATAGACAAGTGGGATCTCATTAAACTGACAAGCTTCTGCGAAGCCAAAGAAACCATCAAGAGAGCAGGGAAACAGCCTACAGACTGGGAAAAAGTATTTGCCAACTCCAGGTCTGAGAAAGGTTTAACATCTTGGATCTACAAGGAACTCAAATGTGCTGAAAAGAAAAAAACCAAACAACCCCATTATAAAATGGGCAAAAGATATGAACAGACACTTCTCAAAGGAAGACATCCGAGCAGCCAACAGGCACATGAAGAAATGTTCAACCTCACTAATCATCAGGGAGATGCAAATCAAAATCACACTGAGATACCACCTAACTCCAGTCAGAATGGCAATTATCAATAATTCAAAAAATAACAGTTGCTGGAGAGGGTGTGGTGAAAAGGGAACACTTTTACACTCTTAGTGTGAGTGCAAACTAGTTCAACCTCTGTGGAAAACAGTATGGCGATTCTTAAAAGCTCTAAATATTGACCTCCCATATGACCCCGCAATCCCCCTACTGGGAATATACCCTGAAGAACTCAAATCACTGTATAAAAAAGATACCTGCACACGAATGTTTATTGCAGCACTGTTCACAATAGTAAGAACCTGGAAGCAACCACGCTTTCCATCAAAAGAGGACTAGATTAAAAAATGTACGTATACATGATGGAATACTATGCAGTCATAAAAAAGAACAAAATCATGAATTTTGCAGCCACCTGAATGGAACTAGAGTCTATAATGCTGAGTGACCTCTCACAGAAACAAAGATCTGAGTATCACATGTTCTCACTCATATAATGGACCTTGAACATCCAATGTAATACAATAAGAAAATGACTGACAGTGGTGGGAAACTATGGGGGGGGAGGGGAAGGGAGATGGGATTAATGGTAGTAAATATCTGTCTGGGGATGGGCAGACCTCTCTTATCAACAAAGGTGCCTGAACGAAGCAAATTTTATACCTAACCCTAAACTGTACTCCACAATATCATAATAAAATATATTGATATAAAATAAATAAATAAACAAAAGAGAAGGTAGCTTGAAATGTAAATATTTCTGCAATTTTCTAGTGTTGATAGAGATCTATAAACCTATAGGGTGAGATCTATTTAAGATCTAATGTTTATTATTTCTTATTTACTCTCTAATTTGTTTCTGAATATTTGGAATTGTTTTTCCTAAACCAACAAAAATACAAGAGTTACTTATTTGGGATTTGATAACCCATTTCTCATACTGGGTTATGACATCTCAGACATGGTGGCTCATGCCAATAATCCCAGCATTTTGGGAGGCTGAGGTGGGAGGATCACTTGAATCTAGGAGTTTGAGATCAGCCTGGGCAAAATAGTGAGACCTTGTCTGTATAAACAAAATAAAAATATTAGCCAGGCATGGTGGTTGCACCTGTAGTACCAGCTACTCAGAAGGAGGCAGAGGTGGGAGGATCACTTGAGTCTAGAGGGTTGAGGCTGTGGTGAGCCATGATTATTCCACTGCATTCCAACATGGGTGAGAGAGTGAGACCCTAGCTTAAAAAAAATCACTTACCTCAACTTCTTTGTTCATTTCAGAAATGTTTTTCTTTTCTTATTTTTGTCTCTTTTAATTTTAATTTTAAAATTGTGGGGTACAATTCAGGGTTAGGTATACAAATATTCATTGTGCAGGTACCCTTGTTGATGAGGTGTGCCCCCTTTCCCCAGGCAGATATAGACGACTGTTAATCCCAGCTACCCATCCCCCCACATCTCAGTTTCCCATTACTTTCAATCCTTTTCCTATAGTAATACGGTAGTTGTTCAAAGTCCACTTATGAGTGAGAACATGTAGTACTCAGCTCCTTGTTTCTGTGAGACACTCAGTATTATAAACTCTAATTCCATCCAGGTTGTTGCAAAGTTCATTATTTTTTTCTTCTTTATGGCTGTGTAATATTTCTTTGTGTATATGTTCCAAATTTTAAAAACCCTGTCCATTTTTGATGGGCACCATTGTTGGTTCCATGTTCTTGCTATTGTGAACAATGCTGTGATAAACATACATGTGCAGGTGTCTTTTTATAGAGTGACCTTAGTTCTTCCAGGTATATTCCCAGTAGGGGGATTGCAGGATCATATGGAAGATCGATTTTTAGAACTTTTAGGAATCACCACACTGATTTCCACGGAGGTTGTACTAGTTTACACTCCCACCAACAGTCTAGAAGTGTTCCCTTTTCACCACATTCTCTCCAGCATCTGTCATTTTTTGAGTTATTGATGATGGTCATTCTGTCTAGAGTTAGGTGGTATCTCAGTGTAGTTTTAATTTACATCTCCTTGATGACTAGTGAGGCTGAACATTTTTTCATGTATCTGTTGGCTGTTCATATGTCTGCTTTTGAGAAGTGTCTATTCATATCTTCTGCCCACATTGTAATGGGGCTGTTTGCTTTATTTCTTTTCAGCTCATCTGAGTTCCTTGTAGATCCTTGATGTTAGGCCTTTGTCAGACATGGAGTTGGCAAATATTTTTTCCCAGTCTGTGGGCTGTCTCTCTGCTCTCTTGATGGTTTCTTTGACTTTGCAGAAGCTTGTAAGTTTAATGAGGCCCCAATTGTCTATCTCTTCTCTTATGGCATGGGCACTTGGGGTTTTGATCAGGAATTGGTCGCCAGTTCCAACTTTCCTAAGAGTGTCTCCTGCATTTTCTAAGGTTCTTATAGTTTGAAGTTTTACATTTAGGTCTGTGATCCATTTAGAGTTAATTTTCATGTATGGAGATAGGTAGGGGTCCTGTTTGAATCTTCTGCATGTGGTCAGCCAGTTTTCCAGCACCATTTATGGAATAGGTTCTCCTCTCCCCAGTAGTGGGTGGTGGAGGCTTTCTTGAAGATAAGCTGTTTGAGAAATTGAGCTTTTACTTCTGGTATCTGAGTTCTATTTCATTGGTCTATATGCCTATACTTATACCAATACCAGGCTGTTTTGATTATTGTAGCATTATAATGTAAAGTATGGAGTGTGATACCTTCTGCTTTTTTTTTTTTTTTTTTTTTGCTGAGGATTGTTTTGACTACTCTTGGTCATTTATGTTTCCATATGAATTCCTGTATTTTTTTTCTAGTTCGGTGAAGAATGTTGCTGGTAATTTGATGGGTATTGCATTAAATCTGTAGATTGCCTCAGGTAAAATGCACATCTTAACAATGTTGATTCTTACAATCAATGAGCATGAAATATTTTTCCACTTGTTTATGTCAGCAGTATTTTGTAGTTTTCATTGTTAAGGTCTTTTATGTCTCTGGTTAGGAAGATACCAAGGTATTTCATTTTTTTGTGGCTATTGTAAATGGAATTGTGTTTTTTATTTGGGTTTCTGTTTGTTTATTATTGGTGTATAGAAATGCGATTGCCTTTTGTAAATTTGTTTTATACTCTGAGATTTTGCCAATGTCCTTTATCAATATAAGGAGGTTTTTGGCAGATTCTCTTGGGTTTTCAGGTATACAATCATGTCCTCTGCAAAGAGAGATAACTTGACTTCCTCATTTCCTATGTGGATTCTCCTGATCACCTTCTCTTCTCTGATTGCTCTAGCCAGGACTTCATAAAATCAAGCACCCTGTTTTGATAAAAACCCTCAAACATCTAGGCATAGGTGGAACATATCTCAAAATAGTAAAAGCCATCTATGAGAAACCCATACCCAGCATACTCCTAAACAGACAAATGTTGGAACCATTTTCTCCAAAAACTGGAACAAGTTAAGGATGCCCACTCTCGCCCCTCATATTCAACATACTTTTGTACTTTTAAAAAATTATCTTTATTGTAGCTTTAGTGATGTTTCTGAGTGGGTGAAAGAGGTGTGTGATCAAGGCCCCCATCTTTGCCAAGCTGTCCTGACATTATTTCTTACTACTAAGATATTAATGAGTATTGGAGATAAAGTTCAAAAATATACCTGAAATTTAGATAGGCAGTTTTGCTAATTAAAGACAAGTATATCATAGCTAACCTTACATGTGAAACACATTTATTTTCTCATTTGCCTCTCATATTCTTATGAAAAAGATACTGTAATTATCTTCATTTAATAGATGAGGAAAATTAAGACTTAGAACATATGAGGAACATGCATAGGGTCACCCAAGCAATAGTAGGATATGTAACTCCAGAGTCTGAGTGTCCTTAATCACTGAGTATATCTGCCTTCTTTATATTCAACCTCAGCTAAGCTACAGCAAACATTTTATTCATGTAGGAAAGTTTAAAACTGTAACTAAGGCTCATGACTAAATGGAAAGCCAGTCCATCACTACACTTCTTGTTCTAGTTTTTTGCCACTCACAGTGAAGCTTGAGGATCCTTTAAGTCTATTCTATGTCAGAACTGTAGCTCTAAAGTCAACTTAGGTCCTTAGGGCTGTGGGAAAAGAGTGGAAGTTGCAGAAATGGTCAGGCCCTACCACCTTGTTGGCAGTTCCATGGGTGATTTCCACCAGCCTGGCTGCATGCACTTCACCATTTTAGAGATTCATGCTGCAGTGATATGTCATCAGTGGAGTCTTAGGTGCTGTTTGTTTGTTGTCATGTCCGTTTTAGTAGAAAACTGCTGACTTGTAGCTGGGTGAATGAGATGTGATGAATCATTTTTTTTTTACTTTTTCTTTGGTTAAATCTGGAGGAATTGAAGAATCTGTAGCAGCAATACTTACAGATTAACCAACAGATCACTGAGTTATGTCCACTGAAGGGTCAACTTCAAGAGTATCAAGATAAAGCAAAAACATTTCAAATAGTGCAAGAGGGGCTCAAACATGAAAACCTCTCCTGGCAGTGTGAGTTGCTTCAGCTCAGGTAAAATAATTCCTCCTTTTCAACTCTTTTCATTTTCTTTCAACTTTTTATTTGGAAATAACTTTAGGTTTATACAAAGTTGAAAAATAGTACAGAGAACTACTATGCACTCTTCACCTGGTTTCTGCCACTGGTAATATCTTACATAATTGTAGTGCAATATTAAAACCAGGAAACTGACATTGGTACAATTCACAGACCACATTCAGATTCCACCAGTTTTACATGCACTCATTTGAGCATTTGTGTGCATTCTTGTATGCAGTTTTGTCACATATGTATTCATGTAGGCACTGCCAAAGCCAAAATACAGAATTACTCTCTCACCACAAATATGTCTTTTGTGATACTAGTTGATAGTCACATTCTTTCCTCCCTTTCCTCTCTTGCATTCCTTACCTCTGGCAACCACCAATCTGTACTTCATTTCTATAATTTTGTTATTAAATGGAGAAGTTCTAGTATTAAAGAAGCAAATCTGAATAAAAGAGGCAGGAAACAGTAGAGGTTGCCATCTTCCTTGAATCTTATTTGTCTATTAGCCTTTAATAAATGAGAAAAATTAAGTAAAATTCTCCAGGTCAGGTGTGATGTCATAGGAATACAAGAGCATGAGGCTTAAAGACAAAGCTGGGTATTAAATTCTGGTTCTGCCATTTGTGGGCTGTACTGCCATGGGCAAGTTATTTAACCTCTTTCAAGCCTTGCCACAGCAACCTCAAAAATTGAGGATTAACTGTGTGTAAAGCACTCAACCTAGTCCCATATGCAGAAGGCAGTCAAATCCTGGTAGTTATTGTCATCTCTTACTGCTTTTGAAAGAAACCTGTCTGATTGTACATGCCATGCATGTACTGTGAGAGTAGCCTTTGCTTCAAGTCCCCTGTGATGCATAATGTGGCAAGACAACTGGGAAGACTTCACCTGATCAGTCTCTCATGCTGTGAACCAATACCATGCCTCTTTTTTCCTCAACACAGGTTGGAACACAACCAATGGTACTCTTCCCAAACCCCTATCATTGGTTCCTGTGGCATTCAGGAGCAGGCAGAGATATTAGATAACAAAAGCTATAGTTGTTAAAGGGTAAGAAGGAAGACAGATGGCTCTACTTTCAGACAGGGTTGGCTATGTGGGGGCCAAGACAGGGCATGTGGAAATTCAGCCACTGAACAGCTGATGGGTCTAAGCCTGGAAGAGTATGGAAGATTGGAGGAAATCTAGTAGAATTTGCCAAGTAGTTGACCCTGAGGGACTGTCCTCTCAGGATGACTGGGGAAGGAGAGGGACATACCTCTATAGGGTGAAAACTCTCTGACTTTCAGATTTTTCTTGCAGACCCAGAGTGGTGCTGGATGGAAGCAGGTCCTGAGTTCACTCTGCCATCCCTGGACCTGAATACCACTGCTGACAGTCATCTGCTTTCTGATGAATTATGTCTTACTCATTCTATGCTTCTTGGGTTATCTGTAGACTTAGTTTTAACTTTTTGTATCACTCCTCTCAAACCTTTCCTCACCTTCAACATCAGAACTATCATCTCCAATGGAACAGTCTTTCCATTTACAGGTCTTCACTCCAACTCTCCAAAGAAAGTGCCTGCAGAGGGAGGGGGAGCAAGATGGTGACGGCATAGGTGAACTTGTGAGATTCTCCAAACGTGAGTTCCCAAAAAGACTCTTACTTTTCTTCCCCCATCCCCCGGCTCACCACCAGCCATGCTGGTCTGAGGCCTGGGGATCTTCGGTCCCATGCAGGGCCGGATATTGTGGACCCCTGCTGCTGCTGCTCCACCACGTGCATGGGAGTCTCGGGTCTCAGCTAGCTCCCTGGCTACATTGTCTCTTGCCCAGCACCCAGCACCAAGCCACCAGTCACTCAGGGAGGCTCTGGATGCCTGCCCCTCAGAGACACCGGTCCCATTCCTGGCTGAAGTACCCTGTGGGGGCCCAGGGCCACTCTTACCACTCACCACCTGTCTTTTGGAGCTTTGGAGCTCTGGAGACCCGGGGCCCAGCCTGGCTGAGGCACTCAGCATGTGACCCCAAGCTTGGGGACCCAGACAAGGGGAGAGAAAGGGATCTATGAAAGAGAATCTGCCTCCGCCTTTCTCCAGGCAGAGATTTCCATTGCCCTGCCCACCTATTAACAAACTCCACCTCAGTTCCTAAGGTAACTTTGCTAACTAGGAGACAAAGCCCCACCCCTAAGCTGAATCAGATAAAGCAACTCCCAGGAAGCAAAACCCAAGCTGTGAGTAAACCTAGCTGCCTGCAATGAAAAACAAATGGGGGAGGCCGGAGATCAGAGCTGAAGTGATTTTAGTCTGATCTCTTATTGTGACTTATGATTTTATCATTTTGACTGTTTGTTTTGATCACATTCGTTGTTTGCCTTCTGACTTACACTGCTTCATGATTATATTGGTCTGTCTCTGTGTAGCTATCAGTATTCTTTAGGGAATCTTTATTACGTGTCTTTTTTCACTTCTTTCCGACCTTGTGTCTCTTTCTCACCTGATAGTTGGTATGTATGTCTGTTTTCCCTCTTGCTCTTATCTCTCTCTAACTTCCTATTGACCCCATCCTTGCTCCATTATTTTCCTCTTTTATACCCCCATTTTGATCTAGGAATCAAGACTACATACTGCTGAACGGACAGATTGTAAGGCAGAGGGAAATAGGTTCCAGTGTGCTCATACACCTGTTTGTGGATGCTGGAATCAGCATATACATTCTGAACCACAGCTTCTCTCTCAATTAAACCTCAAAACTGCAAAAAGTACAGCCTACACTCCAACCTCAAAAGTGAACAAAGCCAGAAGACCCTCATAAGGAAGAACAGGATATTGAAGAAGAGAAATAAAAGTAACCTCACCTTCCCTCAAAAACAGAATTAAAGAAGGGGAGGGAAAGACGGAGATAGAGAAAAACCTACACAAATGAAGAAAAACCAAAAGAAGAGTATGGGTCTCTCCCAGACCCGTAAGAGGGCAGATACTGAGAAAACTGACTTCGGAATGCAAACAATGAAGAGCTCCCAGAATGAAGGGACTCAAACTACAAACATAGATATCAAGACATTAATGGAGAGATTAAAAAGAGTTGAAGAGGCACAAGAAGAAACTAGGAAGGAGCTGATATCTGAGATAACAGTAATAAAGAATACTGTGAATGAAATAAATAACGAACTGATAAACATGGAAAGCAGAATTCCCTAAGCAGAGGAAAGAATCTCAGAGCTTGAGGACCAAAATATAGAACTTACCCAAACTCTTAAAAACACAGAAAACAAGCTCAAAAAGACAAAACAAAACCTTCAAGAGATGAGCGATTACTCCAAGAGACCGAACCTAAGAGTAATTGGCATTCCTGAGGCAGAAAGAGAGACAGAGACCATACTGGAACAAACTTTCCATGAGATCATTCAAGAAAACTTCCCTTATCTAATCAGTGATGCAAAAATTCAAACACAAAAGATTCAGAGAACCCCTGCAAGACAACAAATGAGAAGACCAACTCCTAGACACATAATAATTCACCTAAACAAAGTAGGCATAAAAGAAAAAATCCTAAAGGCAGCAAGAGAAAAAGAACAGATCACCTACCATGGGAGACCAATCAGAATAGCAGCAGATTTATCTACAGAAACCCTGCAAGCTAGGAGAGCTTGGAGCCCTATCTTCAAAGTCCTAAAAGATAAACAATTTCAACCAAGAATAACCTACCCAGCCAAACTAAGCTTCATCAGTGAGGGAGAATTAAAATCTTTCCCAGATATCCAATCCCTAAGAACTTATGCTGCCACCAAACCACCTCTACATGAAACACTTAAGAAAGTACTAAACACAGAAGAAAAGGAAAAAACAACGTTCTTCACAAGAGTACAGGGAAAAGAGTAAAATCTACACGAACCAACCCCAAAACCAAAACCAAAAGAAAAGACAAAAACAAGAAAACACTAACTCTATAAGAACTCTATGATAGGGACGAACTCTCACATTTCAATAACTAGCCTGAATGTGAATGGACTGAACGCACCACAGAAAAGACATAGAATGATAAATGGATAAAATATCACCAGGCAACAATATACTGCCTTCAAGAGACCCATCTCACTAGAAAGGACATACAGAGACTCAAAATAAGAGGATGGGAAACAAATTTTCAGGGAATGGAACACAAAAGAAAGGAGGAGTTGTGATCCTAATTTCAGACAAAATACCATTTAAGCTATCAAAAATTAAAGAAGATACAGAGGGCCACTACATAATGATAAAAGGGTCAATCCATCAACAAGAAATATCTATCCTAAGCATGCATGTACACAACATAGGTGTGCCAACTGTCATAAAGCAACTCTAGGAAAATTAAAGAAAGATATTGACAGTAACACCATCATAAATGGGGGAAATTTTAAAACCCACTCACAACCCAAGACAGATCATCAGGACAAAAAAATCAGAAAGAAGATCTGGAACCTCAATGTGACTCTGGACCAAATGGACTTAATAGATACCTACAGAACACTCCATCCCAAGACCAGAGAATACACATTCTACTCATCACTGCATGGAACGTATTCTAAGATCGACCACATATTGGACATAAATCAAGCATAAGCAAATTTAAAAGGACCAAAATTCTACCATGCAACTTCTCGGACCACAGTGGAATAAAAATTAACATTGACACCAACAAGTTCCCCCCAAACCCCACAAAGACATGGACACTAAACAGCATGATGCTAAACAACTCCTGGATCAATGATGAAATCAAAACAGAGATCAAAAGATACCTGCAAAAAAATGAAAATGAAGAAACATCTTACCAAAATCTCTGGGATGCCTTAAAAGGTGTAGTAAGAGGGGAATTTATATCCCTACAAACACACATGAAGAAAATAGAAGGCACACAAATTAACAGCCTAACAAGCCACCTAAGGAAGTTGGAAAAGCAAGACCACAAAAACCCTAATTTCAGCAGAAGAATCCAGATCACCAAAATAAAAGCCCAAATTCAGGACATAGAAGACAAAAAGATAATACAAAAACTCAATGAAACAAAAAACTGGTTCTTGGAAAGGATAAGCAAGATCGATGGTCCGCTAGCTAGACTGACCAAGAAAAAAAGAGAAAAAACCCAAATAAGCACAATCAGAAACACAAAAGATGAAGTCACTTCTAACCCTGAAGAAATACAAAAGATCATTAGAGACTACTACGTACACTTGTATGGAAACAAGTTGAAAACCTCAAGGAAATGGAGGACTTTCTGATATCACACAACCTACCTAGGTTGAAACAAGAAGAAATTGAGACCCTAAATAGACCAATAACAATCAAGGAAATTGACTACGTAATAAGAAAGCTACCTACAAAAAAAAAGCCCTAGTCCAGATGGCTTTCCAGCACAATTCTATAAGACATTTAAGGAGGAGCTGATACCAATTCTACTGAAGGTATTCCAGGCGATTGAAAAAGATGGAACTCTCCTCAAATCATTTTATGAAGCCAACATCACATTGATACCCAAGCCAGGTAAAGATCCAGCAAAGAAAGAGAACTACAGGCCAATATCTTTGATGAACATAGATGCTAAAATTCTCAACAAGATCCTAGCAAACTGGATTCGACAATACATCTCAAAAATCATCCATCATGACCAAGTAGGGTTCAATCCTGGAATGCAAGTCTGGTTCAACATTCGTAAAACCATAAATGTAATTAAATACATCAACAGATGTCAAAACAAAAACCACATGACTATATCATTAGATGCAGAAAAGCTTTTGATAAAATACAGCACCCCTTCTTGAGAAAAACCCTTGAACATCTAGGTATATGGGGAGCATACCTCAAAATAGTAAAAGCCATCTACGAGAAACCCACAGCCAGAATACTCATAAATGGACAAAAATTGGAGCCATTTCCCCCTGAAAACTGGAACAAGACAAGGATGCTCACTCTCACCCCTTCTGTTCAACATAATATTGGAAGTCCTGGCTTGAGCAATCAGAGAAGAGAAGGCAATCAGTGCTATCAAATAGGAAAAGAGGAAATCAAGTTATCTCTCTTTGCAAATGATATGATTGTGTACCTTGAAAACCCAAGAGAATCTGTCAAAAACCTCCTTACACTGATAAAGGCCTTTGGCAAAGTCTCAGGATATAAATTAAATTTGCAAAAGACAATTGCATTTCTTTACACCAATAATAAACAAACAGAAATTCAAATAAAAACCACAATTCCATTCACAATAGCCACAAAAAAATGAAATACCTTGGCATCTTCCTAACCAGAGACATGAAAGACCTTTACAATGAAAACTACAAAACACTGCTCAAAGAAATCAAAGATGACACAAACAAGTGGAAAAATATCCCATGCTCATGGATTGGAAAAATCAACATTGTGAAGATGTCCATCTTACCTAAGGCAATCTGCAAATACAATGCAATACCAATCAAATTACCAGCAACATTCTTCTCAGACCTAGAAAAAACAACACAGGAATTCATATGGAAACACAAACGTCCAAGAATAGCCAGAACAATTCTCAGCAAAAAAAAAAAAAACAAAAACAAAGTAGGTGGTATCCCATTACCAGACTTCAAACTTTATTATAAAGCTACAATCATCAAAACAGCTTGATATTGGTATAGGAATAGGCATATAGATCAATGAAATAGAATTGAGATTTCAGTAGCAAAACTCAATTTCTCAACCAACCCATCTTGACAAAGCCTCCACCACCTACCACTGGGGAGATAACCTGTTCAGTAAATGGTGCTGAGAAAACTGGCTGACCACATGCAGAAGATTGAAACAGGACCCCTATCTATCCCCATTCATAAAGGTTAACTCCAAATGGATCAGAGACCTAAATGTAAAACCTCAAACCATAAGAACCGTAGAAAATGAAGGCCATACCCTCATGGAAATCAGAACTGGTCTCCAATTTCTGAACAAAACCCGAAACCCACAGGTCATAAGAGAGAAGATAGACAAGTGGGACCTTATTAAATTGACAAGCTTCTGCAAAGCCAAAGAAACCATCAAGAGAGCAGGGAGACAGCCTATAGACTGGGAAAAAGTATTTGCCAACACCAGGTCAGACAAAGGCTTAACATCATTGATCTATAAGGAACTCAAACGTGCTGAAAAGAAAAAAAAGAAATAACCCCTTTTAAAATGGGCAAAAGATATGAACAGACACTTCACAAAGGAAGACATCCGAGCAGCCAACAGACACATGAAGAAATGTTCAACCTCACTAATCATCAGGGAGATGCAAATCAAAACCACACTGAGATACCACCTAGCTCAAGCCAGAATGGCAATTATCAACAACTCAAAAAATAACAGCTGCTGGAGAGGGTGTGTTGAAAAGGGAACACTTTTACACTGTTGGTGGGAGTGTAAACTAGTGCAACCTCTGTGGAAAACAGTGATATTTAGAACTTTTAGGCGATTCCTAAAAGTTCTAAATATCAACCTCCCATATGACCTCACAATCCCCCTACTGGCAGTATATCCTGAAGAACTCAAATCACTCTATAAAAAAGATACCTGCACATGTATGTTTATCACAGCATTGTTCACAATAGCAAGAACCTGGAACCAACCATGCTGCCCATCAAAAGAGGACTGAATTTTAAAAATGTGGTACATATACACGATGGAATACTAAGCAGCCATAAAAAAGAACAAAATCATGAATTTCGCAGCAACCTGGATGGAACTAGAGTCTATAGTACTGAGTGACCTCTCACAGAAACAAAGATCTGAGTATCACATGTTCTCACTCAAAAATGGACCTTGAACATCCAATGTAATACTATAAGAAAATGACTGACAGTAGTGGGAAACTATTGGGGGGGAGGGAAATGGGATCAATGGTGGGAAATATCTGTCTGGGATGGGGAAACACCTCTATCAACAGGGTGCCTGAATGAAATGTATTTGTATACCTAACCCTTAACTGTACTTCACAATATCATAATAAAAAAATATTGATTAAAAAAAAAGTGCCTGCAAAAACAGAGGTGGTTTTGAGGATAGGTTGGAGCTGCAGGGACTAGCAAGTCTGCTTTCTGCTACTGCCCTGGGCTTGAACATCTGCTAATATGAATAGCCCCACAGTTGGTTTGTTGATCTAATATTTGTTCAGATTTTATAGGGTCCTGATCTTTTGTGGCCCTGTAAAAGATAACTGAGGAATGTCTTATTAGTCAAGCCAATAAACCTAATAATTTGAAGTTAAATATCATTTTGATTGATAACTTTCTTTGCCTGTATTTTTTTCTGCTTCCGGGGAAGGTGGTTCTGCCATAAACAGTGTTCAAGGGATTAAAAAACATCACCTCACAGTACATCTGATTAGGTCTCACAGAAAAGAAAACTGAAGAACTCTCCAGGGGTTTTCATTTCTCAATCACAGAGGAGGACAGCATCTTCTTCCTTGGCTGTCCAGCATAATTGGAGGAACAATTGGTGGTCCTGAACTGTAAGGATAGGATCCCATTGCTTTTGCCCTTGGTCACATAAATATTAAGGTATTAAGTGGCCTGTGTCTTTCATTGAAAGGAAAGAACTGTCTGTAGGCAGCAGGGTTCAGATTTCTGTCATTCCTGTGTATAGGGACTGTGGGTGCCAAAACGGTGCTCAGGGACCTGTCCTAGATGAGGCCCTTAGCCTTGAGTCTGACTGATCTGACACTACTCCTCAAACTCCTAGCCTCTTGGAATACTAAGCTATTTTCTGTTAGTGACAGTTATTTCAGTTTGTCATTCCTATAGCGAATGCCCTCTGTGGTAATGGAAGGAGAATATAGAGAAGACAAAATATTCAAATCTAGACCTGAGAAGGCCTGTCAGGATTGAATTCCACTTGTGCCTACTTCCTCCCTCCTCTCCTTTCCCTCACCCTACTAGTTGCTGCTTTTCTTATTATGTACATAATGTGTTCCCTGCCTGTCCTCACCCCTGAAGGGGAGAGAAGACTGGTGGGCTGACTGATAAACACTAAGCCTTCTGTGGTGATTAAATCTTGGTCACAACATCCCAGGAGATTTTCTGAAAAACTGTAAAATAATGAGATTATTTTCAGAATGAAGAGTGGTGGTATGTGTGTGTGAATGTGTGTGCGCACAGGTGCTTACATACCTCTGTGTGCATGCTATGAGGAGGAAAGTAGGGATTGGGCAGTCAGGAATGGGTACAGGGATAGATGGCTCTGCACATTCACTCACTGGCCTTAGCAGCTGGACCCCGGGATCATGAGTGCAGTGAAGAAATTCCATCCTCATGTTGGACCAAACAAACTGTGCCTCAGGGCATAAAATTCATGCTTGGTTCTGGGAAAACCCTTGCCTTATACATCTTGGAAACATTAGACCCCTAGGGTTCCCTCTGGGTGGGAATGAGGGAAGGGAAGCTTAATGTCATATAGCAAGTTAAGTAGACATTATATGTTTTTATATTAAGTTGTTGCTTGAGAAAATTAGCCCACTTTCTCAAGTTACAATTAGTGGCTTGATTGAACCAAGTCTATCTGGCTGCAAAGCCCATTCTGCTTTGTGTACCACACCTCACTACCTCATCACAAATGAACTTGGAACATTTGCTAAGGAGAGGTAGGTTTCTTGGTGTCACCTCTGATTAAATTCTGTGGTTTTCTAGACAAATTTTTATCGGGGTGGTGTCATAATATCTGGAATAATTCCTATTTTGACACTGCAGGAGGATTCTAAATGATCTAAAATACTTTTTTCCCTTGTACAATTTACTCTGCCTTTAAAATAACTTTGATGCCACCATAAAAGGTAGGCTATGAAGTAGGAGAGACAAATAAATAAAACTCCCCCAGGCATAGAATCATTAGATTTGGAAGTGACCTACAGGCTTTCTATTCCTCATGTGGATTGCTCTCCTCTACATGGACCACTTTCAGTCCTGCTTGAACACCTTGGGAAGTTCACCATTGTAAGCAAATCAGGTAGGAACTCTACAGACAAGATTAGGAGATGCTAGGTCAGATACAAGAACAAACAACCCCAAATCTCAGCAGATAGAGTATTGTTTTTTAGTCAAATACTCCAAGTCCCTCAAGTGAGGGATGTCGCTCCACTCAGGTTGTTGTCATTCTCACTCAGGGACTCAGGCTGGCAGAGGAGCCACTCGAGAATTGCAGGTGCCTTGGTGGCAGTGAAGGAAAGAGCATGGCAAAACTCACAGTGGTCCTAGTCTCCACCAGAAAGTAATGTCTGTCATTGGCCATAACAAGTCACCTGAGCATGTCTGACTTCAAGACAGAAGGAGTGGTGGGAGGAAAGGGTGCAGTAAATTTTAATGAACAGCAATACAGGATACCACAAAGACCTCGGGTTCTTTCAGAATTCTTTCTGGGGTCTGGAAACAAATCTTTCTACCTGGAAGCTCAGACTCCACACTGCCCCCAAGTCTTTGAACCTCTCCTCCTCTATGCCTTACCTTTTCATCATGAGTTATTCCCTTCTGATATTCAATTAGTGCTTATTTGAACAGCTACTATGAAAACCCCACTTTTAAGTGCTGTGAGTTTCTTTTTCAATGTCGCCCACTAGAATCCACATATAAATCACTTTTCTCATGAAGTCTTTCTTGATTGCTGTAGCCCATGCCAAGCTCTTCTAATTTCTTTACTATCACAAATGTAACTCCCCCCCCCCCTCTCCGATTTTGGACACAAATACTGTTCTACAGCATTTTCTAATGTGTTTTCTGGTTGATTGCTTCTTTGACAAGATGACAAACTTAGAGTAAGAGCAGCATTTTCTGTGACTGCCCGTGACCCTCATCCTCAAGACCTTGCAAAAGATCAGGCACAGAAACATTTAATTTTTTAAAAATGTAAGTGCCTAAAGCAGAAGGAACTGACTCAAGCATTGGGAAGCAGCTATGAGGACAAGGTGGCAGGAAATGACAGAAAACCTGAATATGAAGTTGAAGCAGCAGCTCAGAATTTCTTGCCTTGAAGTGACAACAGCCGGGAGGGAGTCGGGTGTTGATGGAGGAGCCAGATGCTCAGAGCAGATGCTGCCACTAGTGGAGGTGGGTAATCTGAGTGGTGGGGGAGTCATGGAGCACAGGGGCAGAGGAACCAACTGGCTCTTAGTCCATGGTGGGGGCAAGGTATTCACTGGGAGGTTTTTAATATTTTATGGCCATGTAGAGAATGAGCAACTGGGGGGGAAACAGAAGAAAGGGCCTCAAGCCCCAGGCACAGGACTCAGCAGCCCTCTACAATCTTAGACCAAGCAAAGATTTGCCTAGTGCCTGCTGATAATCTACAACCCACTTTCAGGCCTGTTGCACCTAGGCACAAAGTTGGGAGGAGGACCACAGAGATGAAGACAAAGTCTGTCCTCAGAGAGTGTGTGATCTCATGGGAGATAGCATGTAGAAAATGTGACAGGTCAGGAAGCAGTGGCTAATGTACATTAGTGCTGAGTCCAAGTGCTACTTCTGGAGGCCATGTGAAGGTATCAGGGATCCCTGGGGCTAGTTTCTATGATTGTAGGATCACAGAATACCAGAATGTAAGAAATGAAGGGGACCTTTCAGATTAGCCAAGTTAGCTCTTCATTTATTTTTCATTGGGGAAATCAGAGATAATCAGTGATTTGCGAAGTTATTTAAGCTAACATTTGTGAATTACCTAATCTGGTACCTGGCAATTGAGTACATCCCCTTTATGTTAATTCGCTTACCACAGTCCCACAGGCTCAGTCACAGAGCTGAGGTGGTCACGAGATTTTCTGGGCTCTTCAGACTCCCAGTACCTGCACTTTGCAGATGCGATAAGTTAGCCTGATGAAGAGGCCCTTGGTCATGCCTGACATCTGGGCACTAGGCCTCACCAAATGACTCTCCAGTCCCCAACCCTAGATAGTACCTCTGGCCTTCCTGATTTCTGGTCAGGGATTAAGGACATTGAGTTGTCTCTGTTTCAGAACCTCTTTTTATGACCAAGATGGGTGAACGTAGGAGGTTTGTGGGAGAGTCAGGCAGGGGCCTCAGAGAGCAGCAGGAAAGAGGATGGGACACGTGGTCCTCATTGCTTCCTTATTGCTTGTTCCAGAAACTTCTCATTTCCAGTTTTCTGTGTGAACACCTCTTGTTGCAAAATGATCTAGGAGCCGGGGCATGAGAAGCAGGGGGGTAGTGAGGATGCAGGATTCTTGGTCTTCTTTACATGGCTTCACCTCCGTCAGGGCAGACCCACCTGTTCTCATCCTATGGTTAGATTGACTTGGTCAATACTTCTTCAGCAACCCCTTACTCTCTCTTTAATCAATCTACCCCTAATTTCCCCTGGTTTTCAAGGGTTGTTCAAAGAATATGGAGAAGGATGGAGCTTTCCAATGGAAGTAGAAAGCTGGCTTAGGTGGAGAGACAGGGGAGCCCTAGGAGTGTTTGTAAATGGGACTCTTTTAGGAACATGGAGAGCATAGGGGAGGGTCTCCAGTGGGATGAGGTGGAGGCAAGGGTTGCAGGAATGCTTACAGCTAGCAAGGGGTGCCAGGGTCAAGAAGTCTCAAGCCAGGCACCATGGCTCACAACTGTAATACCAGCACTTTGGGAGGGAGAGGTGAGAGGATTGCCTGACCCCAGTGGTTTGAGACCAGTCTGGATAACTTGGTAGGACCTCATCTCTACAATAAATCAAAAAATGGACAGGCATGGTGCTGTGCACCTGCAGTTCCAGCTACTTGGAAGGCTGATATGGAAGGATCTCCTGAGCCAGCAGGTCGAGGCTGTGGTAGCCGTGAGTATGCCACTGCACTCCAGCCTGGACAGTGAAACTCCAACTCAAAAAAAAAAAAAAAAAAGGAGTCTCGGTGGCCACCAGAGCAGCGAGCATCATCTGATGTTTCCTCTTTACACCAAGATCCAGGAGTTCATGCAGTTCTTCGTTATTATGCATGATAGTCAAGGCCAAAGGGAACTCTGGGAAGCTTCAGCAGAATAACAAATTGGCACCCCCTGAAACTAGTGTTTTCTTAATATTTCTTCAACTTTTTGGTTAATAAAAATCAAAAACATTTTCATGTTTAAAATTATGGGTTTATTGCATGTTATTTTTTGAGTCACATCTTGTTTAGGTATGTAATTGAATTGTTTTTTTAAAATTAGTAATATATGACTTATTTCCAGGAAATAATGCATCTCCAGGCACAGTCCTTCAGCTCACTGTTGTCCTTACTGGCCTATACAGCTTTGTCATGACCAGCCTCAGGATGGAAGTAGGACAGTGCTTGCACTGGGGTTGGAAAAATTTTCAGGATAGATAAGCAGGTTGTAGAGATGAGTGTAGATATTCACGTTGTCAGGAGCTGGACCAACTTGTATTTTGACAGATACAAAAGGAGCCAGATACAGAAATGTGAGTGAAATGACGCCATGATGCTGGGCAGATTATAGTACCCCTCTTTGATCACCACTTCAAGCTGCTGCCTGGCTGGCGTCTGGACACAAGTGAAAAATTCCAGCAATTTTGATTCCCAGGTTATTTGGCATTACCTACAACCATGATGACTTCTCTTTAGACTCAGGTGGGCTCAGGCAACATCTGTTTGTCTTGAATAAACTCCCAGTTCTCTTCCTGTAACTGAGCAGACAAACCTTCCCAGTACTCCTATTTGCATTGCCTCAGCTTCTAATGTCTTCTAAAAAAAAAATGGAAAAAAAACCTTTGCTGTGATATCTTTTATTCCAACCCCCTTTGTTTCCCCTCTTCTTGATTCTTTTCTATCCCTGATTATTTCCATCTCCTGTCACCCTCAGATGGGAAGTCTGTAGGGGGGCATGGTGTAACTCTTTCTGTGGAGACTGGGGGTGATGACTGACACAGATCCTAACTTTGTCGTGAGCATGGAGGTAGCCTTGCTGGGACAGTGAAGAGGATTGGTTGGGGAGGACATCTGGGCTACTCTCTGAGTTTTAAAGGGATGCTGGAAAAGGACCTTTGGGACTGGGATAGCCCTCATGGTGGGACCAGTTGGTAGGACAGTGGGCTTTTGTGGGTGGGCATGCACGGTAGCTGGTTTAGGATGGAAGGAGACCGTGGATGATTTTGGCAGTGCGATGAATGGGCCATGGCAGGCTACGCTGGGGGTGAAGAGCAGGTGAACCTAGGTCTCCTTTAGCCCATGATCCAAGATTTGGGCTGGACATGTGTGATTTGGGGGACTGAGAAATTGTAGGAGACCTGAAGAGTTAAGTGTGAAGGATGCAGAGAAGGAATGGAGGATTCAGAATGACAAGTTTAATTTTTATATGATGTTTAGGGTGGGATAAACATAGAGGGAAATGTGAGTAAAGACCCTGTTTGAAAGTGCGAGTAAAAACCCTAATCCTCCCCCTCCCATGGAAAAAAGATACAAAAGAGTGTATATATGAATTAGTAGGGGTTTACTTTCGGGTTAAGCAAGTAGACTGGGGAATAAGATTTAATGGCATTGACGGGGGCTTTGTCATTTATAACTGTGTAATCTCTCTATGCCAGTCTTCCTGTCTGTAAAAATAGGAATAATATATTTTGACTGCAGAGTTTTGTGATGAAAATTGAAGGAGGTAATGCTTTTTAAGGCGGGTATACAGTAAATGTCCAATAATTACTAATTGATTATTGACATTGTTTCTGCTATTGAACTACAAAAGGTCTTCTTAAGCCAGGTAGTATTCAAAATTCTACCCGTATGAATTCATTTACTCCTCATAACAGCCCTATGGGGGAAGCACTAATATTGTCCTTCTTTTACAGGAAAGGGAAAGGGAAGTGGAAATAGGGTGGTAGAGAGTTGGAAATGGCTTCTCTGCTAGATATCAAGATATAATAACATCAAAATCTGCATAAAAAAACTCAGCATAACCAAATATCAATTAAGACTGTGGTCTTGGTCAAATGGAAGGTGCCAAATTGTTGTCAGGGGGGGCATTTACTGATTTACACTTTCACCAGAAATGTGTGAGTCCCCATATCCTCACATCTTTGCTCACACAGTGTGTTGACATACTTATTGGTCACTTATGTACACCCATTATATATGCAAAAATAAAGGGTGGGAGATGACCCCAAATTTTTTTAAAAAACACCCAGCTCCTACTCACTGTGCCCTATGACCCCTGCTTCTCACTGTCTCTGACCCAACACGGACCTTCACACCTTTCTTGCCTAACTCTCCTGTGCCCAGGAGTCTGGTGCACTTGCACTGGACTTGTTTTTCTAATCATGTGCTCCTTACTTGCTCCCACCCTGCACTGCACAGTCACCTTGGTGTCACATGGTGGCTGCTGAGCCTGCTGGAAAGAAATCACTCGGGTGCTCAGTCAGGGGACTGGAAGCCTCAGGTATCTAGTTTAGCCTGGGGATTCAAAAATTGAATAGCCTGATTTAATCGTGGCTCAACCATGCCCATTTTACCTTGAACAAGTTAGTTAAATCCCTCTGCCTCGCTTCCTCATCTGTAACACCACCTACTTTATGGATTGCGGGAGATTAAATGATTTGATATATGTTAGGTGTTTAGAACAGTGTCTCTACTAAGTGCTCAATCACTTACTTCTGCTCCTTTGACATACTGGTATCTGCACACAGTTAGCCCCAAACTTGGTTTTTTCTGCTCTCAGCATTTGAAGATGCTCGTCTTTCCTATCTTATCTATTTTTTTTAAATTTGTTATTGAAACAATCATTATACACATTTAGGGGGTATGTGTAATATTTTAATACTTGTATCCAATGTGTATTGATTTGATCTTAAGATAACAAACAAAACTTATTGACTCTGGTTCCTGCTCTCCTTCCTTTCCTTGTCGAGCCTCTTGAAATCAAGGTCCACACTCCCCCATTCATTCACTCTCCTTTCTCTCCTTCCTTTCACTTCTCAGTCCCCCAAATTATCTTTCCCTGCAGCCCACCACCCACACTACTCTCCCCAAAAGGGTAGCTTCTCATTCTCATTTTACATGGCCTTCCTGGCATCTGACACTCCTGACTATGCTGCCTTGAAACCTGCTCTTTTGGGGTTTCAGGGCACTGCTGCTCCTCCCCTGGTCTGCTCCTTCTTCCCCAAGCATGTTATTTTCCTGTAGTCACTACTTAAGTGCTGGAAACCCTGAGACTGGCATCCCTGAGACTGTGTCACCCTCCCTCCCCTTTCCCCTTTCCACACCCTCACACTTTCTGTGTGATCTCCCTATGTTAAGATTTCAGTTTCCTATCTTCAATACTACCTACTTAGTAGGATTTTTGTGAGATTAAATGAGTTAACATATGTTAGGGGTTTAGAACAGTGTCGGGCATACAGTAAGTGCTCAATCATTTACTTCTGCCCTTTTGCCACACTGGTTCCTGCACATAATTAGCTCAGGCTCGTTTTCTTTGCTACGGCCTCCAGCAAGTATTACAAGCATAAAAGGGGGTAATATATTAAGTGTGATTCAACCACCATGTTCCTTCAGATGCATCCTCAAGGCAGATCCCCAATCTGGGGGGCCCTTTGAGCTCGGGTGTAAACAGCCACCTCTTCATGAGCCATTTCTACGGGGCTGTCTGTCAGTGTCCCCAGGCTCATGACACCTGCTCTGGGAGCAGTAGACTTCACTGGACTCTCGAGCACCCAAAACTTTATGTGCAGAATCTTAAAACACATTGTGCAGGTCAGTAGCACATTTCCTTCTGAGGCTAATGGAGCAGAATTGCAGCTTTCAGTATTCAGGAGAGACATTTCTGGCATAGGGTTTTTTAGTTGCACATTACTGCCATGAGAAATACTGTGTACCCTGCTAACGGATGCTGAGAGGCTCTCTCAGCAGCTGCAAGAATCCGTGGGGAGAATGTTTCAGATCTAGTCGCTTAGCAAATTTTTAAGTATACAAGACATTATCGTTAACTATTTGTCACTGTACTGTACAAAAATCTCCAGAATTAACTCATCCTGTCTAACTGAAACTTTGTGGCCTTTTACCAACATCGTCCCATGCTAAAGAACCAATGATGAATGAATGAGACTTGGGAGAGGTCATGCCAGCAGATTGTCCATTTATGAGGTCAAGGTCAAAATTATTGTGCATACCTAATGTGGTCACTAATTTGGGTGCAGTCTATGAGGGACTCTTATCTGTTCTTCCTGAATATTGCACAGTGTCTGCTGTCAGGAAAGGGATCCTGTCCATTTGCCAAAAGAACACATCTTTGAAAGTTCTTTCAATGTTTTTAAGCCTTAAATAGAAACCCCCTTTGTGCTCACCTACTCTAATCAGGGTTCAATGTTTAGGGCTTCTTGGGGATATTGTTCTCAATTCCTGTTTTTTTGGAATGGCTAAAGAAATAAGAGTAGAGCGTTCTACTCACTTATTCTAGTTTTCTAGGGCTGTCATGACAAAGTAAAACAGATCAAGGGCTTTAACAACAGAAATTTCCTTTTCACAATTCTGGAGGCTAGGGGACCAAGATCAAAGTGTCAGTGGGGTTGGTTTCTTCTGAGGCTGTCTGCTTGGCCTGTAGATCGCTGTTTCTCCTAATGGTTTCTCATGGTCTTACCTCTGTGTGTGTGTCCTATTCAACTTATTTTTAAAACAGTAATATTGGATTAGGGCCCACCCCAATGACCTCATTTTGCCACCTTAAAGGGTGCACCTTCAAATACAGTCTCATTTTGGTGTATTGGGGGATTAGAACTTCAATATACCAATTTGAGGGAACACAGTTCAGTCCACAACATCATTTTATAGTATTACCTAATGCAAATATTTTGGTCACATACTAAGGTAACTTTTACTTCCAGTTGGATTTTTGGTTAGATTCAAAAAATCTAAACACTGTTCCCACGTTTTCTCACCCTGAGTAAATTTAACTGCAAAAGTTGAGCTGGGAGAGTTGAAAGCATAGGTAGAAGAGGAATGAGGTTAAAGTTAAAAAAGGAACAGACAAAGCAGCATGAAGGGAAGCCCTGAATCTAACTTGATTCCATTAAGACATGGTCAATTCCACCAAGATTTCAGAAAAGAAACTAGGAATGTGATTGTGGGGGAAGAAGGGGTGAGAGAGAAAACTGGGGAGATTATAATATAATCATGGGAGGACATTAAAGATGTACTCTGATATTTTTGAAAAAGAGTTTAAGAATGAAGACATTTCTGTGGCAACCATGGGGATGGGCTGCTGAGTTTCCCTTCAATAAAGGGTTTGAGGGTTTTTGAGTGAGTGAGGGACAGCTCAGTGGCTGCACCTGGGGGCCCTCACCACCCTACCTGGGCTTCTCCCAGGGGGACTAAGCATGCAGGGACCAGAGATGGCGCTTTCTACCTATGCAGGACCCAGTGGTGTGTGATCTTGGCCTGGGATTCCCACTGACAACACGTAATCCTGCATTGCAAGGCCCTGTTCACCCTTTCCACACAGGTTAAAGCTACATCTGACTCCTCCTTTAACCTCCCCACCCAATCCAGTACATCTCCTACACTACTGGCTGTTCAATCTTGCTGTTTCCTTATCAAAGGACCCAAACTAATAATGTCCTTTTTGGGATTTTGTAAAATTCGAATATCCAAATCTATGTGATGTCAGAACTGCCTATTGGATCCTGAGGCTTTTATAAACAGACCTAGCTTTTTAGACAAAAGTCCCAACATATGGGAAATGGTGGGGCAGAGAGACCAACCTCTAAGATACTGATTTAAAAATACCTTTAAGTTAGTCATTTTCTCAACTTCTCTTGTTCATTTTCACTAAGGAAAGTTTCTGGGTTGAATTTCATTTTCTGAATACACCTCCCTACTGAAGAAAGGGAAAATTCTCAACCTCCATTCTCTAGCTTGGAATATCTTTGCCTAAAAAGTAATAAAACTGGCATTCTAGTTTTAGTCAATATTTATTGATCAGCTGGGGGTTCGTAAACAAGGAGACCAAAGGGACTCTTATTCTTTCAAAGCATTTCACCTTTGTCATTGAGTTGAGTGTCTTTTTCCAAGTCAGATTTTATGTTGTTTCCAGACACATTGAACAAATATTGGTGGATTAAATAATCTTTTTTTTTTTTTTTGAGTTGGAGTCTCACTCTGTCGCCCAGACTGGGGTGCAGTGGCTGCTCCCGGCCACCACAGCCTCGACCTGCTGGGCTCCGGTGATCCTTCCGCCTCAGCCTTCCAAGTAGCCAGAATTACAGGTGCACACTACCACGCCTGGCTAATTGTTTTTTTGATTTTATTGTAGAGATGAGGTCTCGCCTGCCCAGACGGGTCTCGAACCCCATGGGCTCAGGCAATCTACTCACCTCAGCCTCCCAAAGGCACGGGATTACAGGCTGAACCACCGAACCTGGCTGATCAATCTTAAAATGTCACCTTTCCCCCTAAAATAAGCACTATAACCTCTTGTTATTCACTTCTGGCCCAACTGGTCTTCCATTTGTTCCCTTTGAGTCTTTGGATGATGAAGATCATTGATTTTCTAGGAGTAAAACACCTAGATAATCCCCTCTCCATGTTAATTTGAATTTTAGGATTTCAATTAACTGATTATCCTTAGAGATTCATGGACTTTTTCCCCTCTTTGTCCATAAAATCCTACACAAAGGTGTCCCCTATCACACATCTTTTGGCTGTGTTTTCTTTCCCATTCCCTGGTTATCTTTCTTCAAAAATTTTCTTCTACTGGAAGCTTTATATATGAAGGCAATTTGGAGATTGCAACCTGGACCAGGACCTCTCCCAAAACCTAGAAGTGGTCCAAAAGTTTCCTTGCCTCTTTCTCTGCAAATCTATAAACTCTTAAAATAGTCAAATTTTCTCTGTTGTGTTATAATTTAAAAAGCTAGAATATTTAAACAACGCAGTCTTATAAAGGTTTTTTTCAGAGTTTGTTTTGTTAGTGTACATGTGTGTGTACAAGCACACAGTTTCCCCTGACTTATAAAACCTTCCTTTATGCAACCAATGAAGATTTTTTTTTGAGTTGGAGTCTCACTCTGTCACCCATACTGGAGTGGAGTGGCATGCTCATGGCCACCCCAGTGTTGACCTGCTAGGCTCTGGTGATCCTTCTGCCTCAGTCTTCCAAGTAGCCAGAACTACAGGCATGCACTACCAAGCCCTGCTAATTTTTTATTTATTGTAGAGACAAGATCTCACCAAGTTGCCCAGGCTGGTCTCAAACCCACGGGCTCAGGCAATCCACTCACCTCGGCCTCCCAAAGTGCAGGGATTACAGGCTGAGCCACTGAGCCTGGCCTCTATGAAGTTTTTAATATTGCAAGACAGTCTGTAGTCAAGTTTGGGGGAACTACAGATTTCCTAAAAATAGATATTTTTAAATTAAAAATACTTTATTGCTTAAAAATGCTAGCAATCATATGAGGCTTTAGCAAATTATAATCTTTTGCTGGTAGAGAATCTTGCCTCAATGTTGATGGATGCTGACCAACAGGGTGGTGGCTGCTGAAGGTTGGGATGGCTGCAGCAGTTTCTACAAATAAGATAGCAATAAAGTTTACCACATTAATTGACTTTACCTTCCATGAAAGATTTCTCTCTGGCATGCAATGCTGTTGAACCCAGAGTAGAATTTCTTTCAAAGTTGAAGTCAATCCTCTCCAACCCTGCTGCCACTTTATCAATTTACTTTATGGAATACTCTAAAATTTTCATTGTCATTTCAAAAATATTCACCAGGAGTAGATTCCACCTCAAAAAAAAGAAATCACTTTTTTTTTTTTTTTTTTGCTTATCCATAAAAAGTTAAGCCAGGTATGATGGTTCTTGCCTATAATCCCACCACTTTGGGAGGTCTAGGTGAGAGGGTTGCCTAAACCCATGGGTTCAAGACTAGCTTGGGAAACTTGGTGAGACCTCATCTCTACAATAAGTCAAGACAAACTAGCTGAGCATGTTGGCACATGCCTGTGGTTCCAGTTACTTGGAAGGCCAATGTGAAAGGATTGCCTGAGCCCAGCAGGTCAAAGTTGCAGTGGCCATGAGTGTGCCACTGCTCTCCAACCTGGGTGACAGAGTGAGATTCCAACAACAACAACAAAAAAGATTAAAAAGAAGAAGCAACTCCTCATCTGTTCAAGTTTTATAATGAGATTCCAGCAATTCAGTCAAATCATCAGGCTCCATTTACAATTATATTTATCTTACTATCTTTTCACATCTGCTGTACAGATTAGTAGGAGCAACAGGCTGCACCATATAAGCTATATGTGTATTAGGCTCTGCCATCTAGGTTTCTGTAAGTACAATTTAAAAATGTTCACACAATTATGAAACCACCTAAGGATGCACTTCTCAGAAGTATTCCTATTGTTAAGCAATGTATAATAGTATGACTGTATACTGAAAAATATGAAGTAATCACAAAATAACACAAAATAACAAAACAAAGCTAACAGTTAGATAACATATAATCATTTTTGAAAAATGTTCAATTAATCCTAAAAAAAATCAGAGAAAGAGGAAAAAGAGACCAAAGAATTGATGGGGCTGACATAAAACAAACAGCAAGATATAGTAGGTTCAAACCTAACAGTATCAATAAACACATTAAATATAAATGGAGAAAATACCCCCATTAAATGGAAGATATTGCCAAACTGAATTAAAAAGCATTGCCTAACTATATGCTGCCTATAAGATATACATTTTAAGACACAAATAAGTTAAAAGTAAATACATAGAAAAAAATATGCCATGCTAAAGATACCAAGGAAAAGAAAGTTAATGTCAAATAAAGTATGTCTTAGGGCAAAAAAATAAGTATTACCATGAGCCAGAAGGCCCCGGCGCGCAGCTCATCACAACCCGCCCGAGAGGAGATCCACACCAATCGGCTTCAAGGAAGATCTGCAGGGATTGCTACCAAATCTCCTGTGTCTGAGACTGTGCTGCTGGCTCGCGTGGGGCTTCTGCTGCCTGCTCGGAGGCAGGCAGCCATCTTGTTCCTGTCCGGCCCCACCCCTCTGGGGCGAGCAGATGAGATAGCACCACCTGCTGGCGACTCAAGGTAACAACACCAAAACGGGAGAAATAAGCCTGATAAAGACATAGACCAAACTGCTGAAGGAAGGTTGAACTGAACTGTCCTTACAGCAGATCAGGGGCAAATGACTCTAACTGCAAACTAATTCACCAGCTTGAAAAGAAAACTAGAAATCAGACCTGAAAGGACATTGGACTTAAACGAAAGGTCTCAGAGTGTGCTTCATTGATTCTATTAGTTTAATGATTTAATTCTATTCCTACAGTATTGTTCCCCTTTTTTCTCTTTTCCTTTTCTTCTCTTTTCTTCTGTCTGTAAACCATGTCTTTGTATAGAGGAACAGCACACCAATAAGGTGGTTGGATAGCGGGTATGTTAGCATCACGATATGTTTTATTTGTGGTTGTATGAGAGTTGGTTCGACTGTAGCTGTGGTCCATCGTTTTTAGCTGTTTCAGTATAGACCTCTCTATTTGTTGGCACACTCGTTAGTTTCCTCCCTTACTCCTCTATCTCTCCACTCCCCTCTTCAACCCACTATCTGCTCCATCCTCTCCCCCCTGCTAACCACATTATATTTCAGGGAGTAAACCTACAGCCCCACTGCACGGACAGACTCCAGGGCACTGGGAAGTGGGTTCCACATTATCCACATGCCTGTCAGCGAACACCAGGACCTGCAGACAGATTTTGAATCACAGCTCCCCCTTAAATATATCTCAAAACTGCAAAAAGGACCACCTCCAACCTACAGTGCAACTTCAAAATTGAACAAAGTAAGACGACATACATAAAGAATGGGAGATTGAACGAACAGAAGTAAAACCAGTCCCTTTACCCCTGAAAAACAAAATTAAAGAAGACGGTGATGTGGAGGGAAGGAAGAAGTAGGGAAGTGGAAAAACCGCACAAATGAAGAAAAACCAAAAGAAGAATATAGGTCTTACACAGACCCCTGGGAGATCAGAAAATGAGAAAACAGATTCTGGAACACAGACAATGAAGAGTCCCCAGAATGACTGGCTACATGCAACAAACCCAGACATCAAAACATTAATGGAGAGAATTAAAAAAATTGAGGAGAGACAAGAGGAAAATAGGAAGGAGCTGTTGTCAGAAATGACAACAGTAAAGAATACTGTGATGGAAATGAACAACAGACTAATAAGCATGGAAAGCAGAATCAGCCAAGCAGAAGAAAGAATCTCAGAGCTCGAAGACCAAAACACAGAACTAACCCAAACTGTCAAGAGCATAGAAAAGAAGCTCAAAAAGACAGAACAAAACCTGCAAGAGATGAATGATCACTTCAAGAGACCAAACCTGAGAATAATTGGGCTTCCTGAGGCAGAAAGAGAAACAGAAGCCACACTGGAACAAACATTCCATGAAATCATTCAAGAAAACTTCCCTCATCTCAGTAAAGATGAAAAAATTCAAACACAAGAGATTCAGAGAACCCCTGCAAGACAACAAACGAGAAGACCAACTCCCAGACACATAATAATTCGCCTTAACAAAGTAGCTATGAAAGGAAAAATCCTAAAGGCAGCAAGAGAAAAAGGCCAGACTACCTACCAGGGAAAACCAATCCGAATAGCAGCAGATTTATCCACAGAAACCCTTCAGGCCAGGAGAGCCTGGAGCCCTATCTTCAAAGTACTAAAAGAGAAACAATTTCAACCAAGAATAACCTACCCAGCTAAACTAAGCTTCATTAGTGAGGGAGAATTAAAATCTTTTCCAGACATCCAATCCCTAAGAACCTACGCTGCCACCAGACCACCGCTACAAGAAACACTCAAGAAAGTACTGAACACAGAAGAAAAAGAAAAAAGAACATCAGCATTCTTCACAAGAGTACAGGCAAAAGATTAAAAACACACCTGAACCAACTCCAAAACCCAAAGAAAGACAACAAATAAACAGTAACAACTCTGTAAGAACCTTATGACAGGGATCAACTCTTGCATTTCAATTATTAGCCTAAATGTGAACGGACTAAATGCACCACTGAAAAGACATAGATTGGCAAAATGGATAAAATATCATCAGGCAACAATCTATTGCCTTCAAGAGACTCACCTCACTAGAAAGGACACCCACAGACTCAAGGTAAGAGGATGGGAAACAATCTTTCAGGCGAACGGAATACAAAAGAAAGGAGGAGTAGCCATCTTAATTTCAGACAAAATATCCTTCAAACTATTAAAAATCAAAAAAGATACAGAAGGTCACTACATAATGATAAAAGGTTCAATCCATCAACAAGAAATATCTATCCTAAACATATATGCACCAAACATAGGTGCACCAACTTTCATAAAACAACTTCTTGGAAAACTAAAGAAAGATATTCACTCTACCACTATCATAACTGGGGACTTTAATACCCCACTCACAACCCTAGACAGATCATCAGGACAAAAAATCAGCAAGGAGATCCGGAACCTCAATGTGACTTTGGACCAAATGGACTTAATTGATACTTACAGAACACTCCATCCAAAGACCACAGAATACACATTTTACTCATCACCACATGGAACATATTCTAAGATCGACCACATACTCGGCCATAAATCAAGTATAAGCAAATTTAAAAGGACCGAAATTCTACCAAACACCTTCTCGGACCACAGTGGAATAAAAATAAATATTGACACCAACAAAGTCCCCCCAAAACCCACAAAGACATGGACACTAAACAGCATGATGCTAAACAACTCCTGGGTCAATGACGAAATCAAAACAGGGATCAAAAGATACCTGGAAACAAATGAAAATGAAGAAACATCTTACCAAAATCTCTGGGATGCCCTGAAAGCTGTAGTAAGAGGGGAATTTATATCCCTACAAACACACATGAAGACAATGGAAGGAACAGAAATTCACAATCTAACAAGCCACCTAAAGAAGCTGGAAAAGCAAGACCACAAAAACCCTAATTTCAGCAGAAGAATCCAGATCACCAAAATAAAAGCCTAAATCCAGGACATAGAAGACAAAAAGATAATTGAAAAAATCAATGAAACAAAAGCTGGTTCTTCGAAAGAATAAACAAGATCGATGGTCCCCTAGCTAGACTGACCAAGAAAAAACGAGAAAAAAAAACAAATAAGCATAATCAGAAATACAAAAGATGAAGTCACATCTGACCCTGAAGAAATACAAAAGATCATTAGATACTACTATGTACACTTGTATGGAAACAAACTTGAAAGCCATAAGGAAATGGAGGACTTTCTGACATCACACAATCTACCTAGGTTGGAACAAGAAGAAATTGAGACCCTAAATAGACCAATTACAATCAAGGAAATCGACTACGTAATAAGAAAACTTCCTACAAAAAAAAGCCCTGGTCCAGATGGCTTTCCAGCAGAATTCTACAAGACATTCAAGGAGGAGCTGATACCAATCCTACTGAAGGTATTCCAGGCGATTGAAAAAGATGGAACTCTCCCCAAATCATTTTATGAAGCCAACATCACACTGATACCCAAGCCAGGTAAAGATCCAACAAAGAAAGAGAACTACAGGCCAATATCTTTGATGAACATAGATGCTAAAATTCTCAACAAAATCCTAGCAAACAGGATTCAACAATACATCTCAAAAATCATTCACCATGACCAAGTAGGCTTCATTCCTGGCATGCAAGGCTGGTTCAACATTCGTAAAACCATAAATGTAATTAAATACATCAACAGATGTCAAAACAAAAACCACATGATCATATCATTAGATGCAGAAAAAGCTTTTGATAAAATCCAGCACCCCTTCTTGATAAAAACCCTTGAACATCTAGGCATACGGGGAACATACCTCAAAATAATAAAAGCCATCTACGAGAAACCTACAGCCTGCATACTTCTAAATGGGCAAAAATTGGAACCAATTCCCCTGAAAACTGGAACTAGACAAGGATGCCCACTCTCTCCCCTCCTGTTCAACATAGTATTGGAAGTCCTGGCTAGAGCAATCAGAGAAGACGAGGCAATCAGAGGTATTCAAATAGGAAAAGAGGAAGTCAAGTTATCTCTCTATGCAGATGATATGATGGTGTACCTTGAAAACCCAAGAGAATCTGTCAAAGGCCTCCTTACATTGATAAAGGCCTTTGGCAAAGTCTCAGGATACAAAATAAATGTACAAAAGACAATCGCATTTCTCTACACCAATAATAAACAAACAGAAACCCAAATAAAAAACACAATTCCATTCACAATAGCTACAGAAAAAATGAAATACCTTGGCATCTTCCTAACCAGAGACGTGAAAGACCTTTACAATGCAAATTACAAAACACTGCTCAAAGAAATCAAAGCTGACATGAACAAGTGGAAAAATATCCCATGCTCATGGATCGGAAGAATCAACATTGTGAAGATGTCCATCTTACCTAAGGCAATCTACAAATTCAATGCAATACCCATTAAATTACCAATAACATTCTTCTCTGACCTAGAAAAAACAACACAGGAATTCATATGGAAACACAAACATCCAAGAATAGCCAGAACAATCCTCAGCAAAAAAAACAAAGCAGGTGGTATCACAATACCATACTTCAAACTTTACTATAAAGCTACAATCATCAAAACAGCTTGGTATTGGTACAAGAACAGGCATATAGATCAATGGAACAGAATTGAGATTCCAGAAACAAAACCTCAATTCCTCAACCAACTCATCTTCGACAAAGCCCCCCCCACCTACCAATGGGGTGAGGAGAACCTATTCAGTAAATGGTGCTGGGAAAACTGGTTGACCACATGTAGAAGATTGAAACAGGACCCCTATCTATCCCCATGCACAAAGGTTAACTCCAAATGGATCAGAGACCTAAATGTAAAACCTCAAACCATAAGAACCTTAGAAAAGGAAGGAAATACTCTCATGGAAATCGGAACGGGCATCCAATTCCTGTACAAAACCCGAAACCCACAGGACTTAAGAGAGAAGATAGACAAATGGGACCTTATTAAACTGACAAGCTTCTGCAAAGCCAAAGAAACCATCAAGAGAGTAGGGAGACAGCCTACAGACTGGGAAAAAGTATTTGCCAACTCTAGGTCTGACAAAGGCTTAACATCCTGGATCTACAAGGAACTGAAACGTACTGAAAAGAAGAAAATAAGCAACCCCATTATAAAATGGGCAAAAGATATGAACAGACACTTCACAAAAGAAGACATTCGAGCAGCCAACAAACACATGAAGAAATGCTCAACCTCACTAATCATCAGGGAGATGCAAATCAAAACCACACTGAGATATCACCTAACTCCAGTCAGAATGGCAATTATCAACAACTCAAAAAATAACAGCTGCTGGAGAGGCTGTGGTGAAAAGGGAACACTTCTACACTGTTGGTGGGAGTGTAAGCTAGTGCAACCTCTGTGGAAAGCAGTGTGGCGATTCCCGAAAGCTCTAAATATTGACCTTCCCTATGACTCTGCAATCCCCCTACTGGGAATATACCCTGAAGAACACAAATCACTCTATAAAAAAGATACCTGTACACGTATGTTTATCGCAGCGTTATTCACAATAGCAAGAACCTGGAAACAACCATGCTGCCCATCAAATGAGGACTGGATTAAAAAAATGTGGTACATATACACGATGGAATACTACGCAGCCATGAAAAAGAACAAAATCATGAATTTCGCAGCTACCTAGATGGAACTAGAGTCTATAATACTGAGTGACCTCTCACAGAAACAAAGATCAGAATATCACATGTTTTCACTCATATAATGGACCTTGAACATCCAATGTAATACTATAAGAAAATAACTGATGGTACTGGGAAAATATGGAGGGGGATGGGATTAACAGTAGCTAATATCTATCTGGGACTGGGAAAACACCTCTTATCAATAGGGTGCCTGAATGAAACGTAATTGTACACCTAACCCTTAACTGTACCCTACAAAACGATAATAAAAAATACTGATTATTAAAAAAAAAATAAAAAAAATAAATAAACCAATGAAATAAAAAAAGCTACCTTAGAAAAATTGATAATAATATTCAACTTGCAGTCAGAAAAAGAGAGAAAGAGAGAGAGGTCACAAATTACCAAAATCATGAATGAGAGAAGTTACATTACTACAAATATTATTGTTCTGGGTTAAATGGTACTTATGTCTAAAAAACCATGTCTACCTGGAACCTGTGAATGTGACATTATTTGGAAACAAGATATTTGTTGAAAACAAGCTAAGATGAGGCCAGGCCAGATTAGAATGGATTCTAAATCCAATGACTGATGTCCTTATAAAAGAGGAACATTTGGACACAGAAAAGTACAGGAGAATGTCATGTAGAAATTGTGGTGAAGACATGAAACACCAAGGAATGCCAAGGATTTCCAACAATCCCCAGAAGCTAGGAGAGAGGCACAGAACAGATCCCCCAGAGCTCCTAGAAGGAACCAACCCTGCTCACACCTTGATTGTGGACTTCTAGCCTCCACAAGTGTGAGCCAACAATTTCAGTTCTTTTAAGCCACGTAGTTTGTGGTAATTTGCTACAGCAACTCTAGGAAACTAATATAAAAGTTTATATTAGTTTATGCTAATAGACTTGAAAACTTATATGAAGTAGACAAAAGTATTATACTAGAGGATGTAGTCAGTACAATAAGGCAAGAAAAAGACATAAACTACCAAAGTTCACTCAAAAAGAAATAAATAACATATTCCAACAACTATTAAGAAAACAGAATTATATCTAAAACTTTTCTACAAAGAAAACTCCAGGTCCAGACTAATTCACTAATTCTACCAAACTTTTTTTTTTTATCAAACTTTTAAGGAGAAATAATCACTGTTCTACAAAAAAAAAAAAAGATTATTCTTGAAAACAAAAGAGGAAGAAATATATATAAAGCCTGGTTGCATAAAGCCTGCATTACCCTGATATTCAAACCAGAAAAAGACATTACAAAAAAACCCAAAAACCAAAAACTATAGATAAATATCCCTTGTGAACATAGATGTAAAAATTCTTAACAAACTTGTGGTAAATCAAATCCAACAATATATAAAAAGAACAGCATGTCATGGCCAATTGGGGTTTATCTGAGGAATGCAAGATTGGTGTAGCATTTCAAAATAAACCAATGTAATTTCCATATTAACAAACCAAAACAGGAAAACTGTATTTTCATCCAATCAATGCAGAAAAAGCACTTGAAAAAATCCAACTCATTCTTCACAAAAGACGTGGCAAAGGACAGAGAGAAGGGGGCTTCTTCAACATGATAAAGGGTATCAACTACAACAAAAAATAAAACCTGTGAAGACATCATAGTTGATGGTAAAAGGTTGGATGCATTCCCCTAAGATCTGGAGCAAGACAAGTATGGTCACTCATAGTTTATATTCTACTAAACGTTATACTAGAGGATATAGTCAGTACAATAAGGCAAGAAAAAGACATAAAAGGCAGTATGTTAGAAAGGAGGAAGTGAAATTATCTCCATGATAATTTGTGTAGAAAAATTGTATTAAATGACTCTAACTAACAAGTGAGAGTGGCAAGTTTGCAGGTCACAGGGTGACATACAAAAAAAAATAGCATTTCTTCACATTGGTGATAAAAAATGAGAAAAATTTAAAAATACCATGCAAGTAGCATCAGAAAATATAAAACTCTTGGGGATAAGACTAACACAAGATTTGGAAACTACAAAACTCTGTTGAGAGAGATTTAAAAAGACACATATCATGGTCATGAGTCAGAAGACTCAACGTCTTTAAGATGTCTGTCCTCTCTAAATTCATCTGCATTCAGCATAATCCCCATCAAGCAGACATTTTTGCACATTGACAGACAAAATGATTCTAAAACTCATAGGTAAATGTAAAGGACCTATAATATCTAAAACAATGTTGAAAAAAAGACCAAGTTGGAGCCAGTACTCCTGATTTTGAGTCTTCTTATAAAGCTGCAATAATTATAGAGCAGCATGGTATTGTCATGAAGATAGATAAATCACTAGACCAGAATGGGTACAGCCCCTCTGCAGCAGGCTTGACAGCTCCTTAGCCACTGGGCAGGTGCGGCTCAAATGCCTCTTCAGTCTTCCTCCTGGATGAGGCACTTTCACCAGGGCATCCCCAGAGGCCAAAGACAGCAGCTCCTCTTCCTTACTTAAGAGACACCTCTCAGGGTCCTGGAGACTTGACTTCCCAGTGTCACTGGCTGGCTGTTGGTCCTAAAGTACTCTGTATTCAAGGGCCAAGAGATCCGCCCAGGCCCGGGCTCATGTGAGTAAGGCTGTGGCTAGGCTACCTGACCTAACTTACCACAGCTACCATGACAGGCACAAGGTGAGCAACTGGTCCCATTCCCACAGTACCCCATTCTTGCATAACATGCAGGAAGAGGAAATGAGGGGATGCGATTGAGGACCCTGCCCATGGTTATGTGACTAGAAGCAGGCCACTGACCTCTCAGAGCCCATGGTGGGAGGAAGACTGAGTCAACAAGCTTAGTGGTTGCCAGGCAACACATTTCAGAGGGTGGTTGTGTGGTGCTGAGACAGCTGACAGCAGGGGCCTCACCTGCCAAAGTGAGTCATCAAGGTAGCCCAGAAAAGGAGCACTAAAATCATCCTGGGGAACAAGTAGGAGCAGATTAAACTGTGTCAGGTCCTCTGTGCTGAGTGCTGCTTTGTGTGGTTAATAAGGAGGAAGATGATGGAGCTGAGGGCAGGAGTGGGTGATGGAGCAGGTTTGTGTGGTTGCAGAGTTAATGGCATCCCCATCCCTGCGCCAAAGGAGATGTGACTGTGAAAGTGGACAGCTGCCCAGAGAAAGCAACTCAGGGGCCTGCGGTGCTGTCCAGAGTTCTCAGTGGCCACTATCATATGCCACATGACTATTACTGTCCCTGTCTGGGCAGTCACACTCCCACTGAGCCTGGTGTAGTTGGAATTGGCACTAGGTCTGTGTTGGTGCTTGAGCTAAGGGTGTGTAGCTTGACAATCCTCCTTGGTCCTGCCAAGGGAGTTAGCAGACAGCCTGGTAAACCTTTGGGAGTCCCCACCCCCTCAACTCCATGACTGGACTTTGGGTAAACCTAGTTGTGTAAGGAGAGGGCCTATAGTAAGCCAGGCCTTCACAGTCTGAGTGCAACTCTCTCCCTGTGGAACATAGGATGGTTCTGCGGTGGGGAGGAGAGTGCTGCCATGGCACCTCACTGGCTCAGACATGAACAGGCTGTGGTGGGAGCCCCAGGCCAAGGAACAAAAATGAGGGAATGATTAGAAACAAAAGCAGAGCCTTTGCTTACACGATGTGATCCACCTCAACTCCTTCACAAAATGTCCCTGAGTGTGGGGTGTGACAGCCATCTCCACTGGAGTTATTCAGTGCAAGTGCTTCCCCAAGCCCTGTTTGTCTGTTTTCCTGGACTTGACTCATGGTGCTATTAGTGGCTTTACTTGATCTTTATTAAATTTGGGAATTCAGCTTACCAACCCAGTCAGAAATAAAATATTGTTTTTCATATTTCTAACGTTTCCTGTGAAAATGGTCCAGGACTGGAGTCTGGAATTTCCTCTTCCATTTTCTCATTGATATTGAGCTCAATTTTGGGGAGAGCTCTTTCTCTGCCTTAGGGCATTAGACATTCTCCACTTATGGTATTAAGGATGAGGGCTAGGCTGCTCTTCCCAAAGACCATGTTATCTGTGACTACCACTTCTGGTTTCTTGTTACTTAAATGCGGTATGACCTACTGTGTAATGTTTTACACAAAACTTTGTGCAGTATCTTGTAGGCAGTTTTTATGACTATTTTATGTTAATTGGTAGAATTATTGTTTTTTTTTTTACTTTACAACTCTGTCTAGAATAGATTATGCTTCCAACATAGGTGATAGGTCAAGCTTGGAATTTTTTCTTGCCAAATTATTGCTGGCAATGAGGAAACCCAGACACCCAGAGGGACATGGAATCCACTCATCACCTTCACCTATAAGCAACATAGACTGAGACATTGGGTGGGATGGGCACACAACCCTGGCTCTTCCCTGAGGCTCTCTGGCTCCTGCTAAGGTTTGGCTCCATGAACCAGGTATCTGGGAACCAGTACTAGCCAACTAGTTTTACCAGAACCTGTTTCTGAGTCTTGGGAAGAAGAACCCATTGGAAATAAATTGGTGGAGCATGGAATATGATTGGGAGGGCAATGTTCATTCAATCAAGAAACAGTCAAAGATAACTCCAGATTTCTAGGTTGGACAGGAGGGCAATGGGGGCCTTGGCTCATGTTGATTTAAGAAAGAAGATAATGGCTTCAGTTTTGGAAACATTGACTGTGAATTGCTCATGGAATATCCCAGCAAGGCTGACTAGTATATGAGGGGGTACCTCCCCAAAAATGGAATATATTTTTGGAGGACAGATCCCTTGTAATACACTAAGAATTTTTTCCTACAGATCATACAGTCAAAGTTTTTATCTGGAAATTTTGGGGAAAGCTGTGTCATGATTTTCAGAAGAAACGTTCCAAGTTGTGGCAAACAGTTGATTGGTTCTTCCACCATGACAATGCACCTGCCTACTCTGCACTGAGTATACAACAGTTTTTGATCAGAACAGCATGACCCCTGTATCCCACCCTCCCTATTCACCCAATCTCCCCCAAGTAACTTTTTGTTTCCTCAGGTGAAAAAAAGTCCTTAAAAGGAAATGTTTTGCTGAGGTGGAAGAGGTAAAACAAAAAACAGCAGAAGCATGAAAAGGCATCAAAATTGACAAGTTCAAAAACTGTTTTGAGCAGTGGAGAAAGCATCTCAACAGGTGGATTGCATCAAACAGAGTACTTTGAAGGCGACTGGTGCTTAAACATGTAAGAATAAATGCACTTTAAAAAAAAATCCAGGTTTTTTTGGGTCCTCCTTCATATGAGCTGCAAGCTTAAATAACTAAGTTCAGAAAATATGACCAAGTAAAGAGGTTATTCCAGTATAAATCTTCCGGAGAGCCACTTGGTAGACACTGACTCCAAAAAAATAGGGTCAGTTTTCCAAAGTGAGGTTTCAGAGACACAGAAGTCTTAGCAGAATTACAATATTTCCATACAAGACCAGTGCATACACTGCAGTAAGGTGATTAGTTAGAGATTGCTACCTTCCTATGAATATTCCTTTATTATTCCACTAGGAGAGGGCATGATCTGAGGGATCTTATCTCTAGTATCAACTGGGGTAATGGGAGGCTGGCAGACTTGAAGAATTGCAGAGCTCTGGAGAGCATCAGGGAAAGGCCAGAAGGTCAACTGTGAGCAGCCAGGCGATGAACTTCTGGGGCTAAGGGATTCAGGTTTGAAGGGATGGTAAGCCAGAAAGTGATCAGATGATCTAAGGCTTAGTGAATCAGGGGGTAAAGAGAACACAGGTGGGGGCCTCAGAGGAAGGAAACCTGAACACAGCACGGAGCAGTAAAGGTCTGGAGGCGGCAAGAGGGCAGAACTGAGACTCCACACAGCCCTCTACTTGATTTTGTGAGTGTGTGGTGTGGATGACGAGGAGAAACAGCTCATAAACAGGGTACATCAGGAGAAAGGGCAGATCAGAAGACAGTCACTAGCGAGAGGCTAGGGCTCTGGGCGGGGACTTCCAGCCACCCAGATCTCCAGGTGAGAGCAGGCACAGGTGGTAATGAACAGAGATGAAGAGATACATACTTCATCTCACTGCCTCCAGGCAATTGGAAACCGTGCATCAATTTGGGGAGGGTTGTGTTGTTCTGGGGTGTATGTAGGGTGGCAGAGGAAGGGAGAGAAAGTGAGACAGCAGACTCCTTTGCCCTCCCCCAGCTCAGCATGTGTAGACAGGGCTTCATTCTCTTGTGGCCTGAATGTCTCCTCTTTGAATATGAATATTGTCATATCCAATCAGCACAATATCCAGTCTTTATCCTAAGACTCCTAAGTTGGATTTATTCTTTTATTTTCAATAAGTGGTTAAAAATCCTTCAGATTATTAAATAATATCAAAATGCAAAAAATGATAATAATAATATCAAAATGTTCACTGAGTGTCTCAGGCAGTCCAGACCACAGCAAAAAATACACTGGATGGCTTGTAAACAACAGAAATTTACTTCTTCCCATTTTGGAGGCTGGAAGTCTGAAATCTGGGAGCCAGTGTGGTTGGGTTCTGGTAAAGGTTTCATTCAAGGTGCAGGCAGTCAACTTCTCCCTGAGTCCTCATGTGGTAGAGAGAGAGAGAGGAAGCAATTTCTTTCCCATCCATGAGGACACTAATCCCATCCACGAGGGTCCTACCCCTGAGACCAAATCAGCTCCCAAGAGCCCCACACCCTAATACTGTCACATTGGGGGCTGGTTTCTACATACAAATTTGGTGACATAAACATTCAGACTATAACTTTAAGTGAATCCAGTTTAAGTTAAAACCCTTACTTGTATTTCAGGAAAGGGTGTCACATTTTGCTGTTTTCCTCCATTTATTGCTATTTGACTCTCCATTCATGTGCCTTCCTCATAGATGTGAGGAGCCTGGATGGGTATGAACCCCTGGAAAGATGCGGCCCTTCCTATTCAGACAAGCAGTGTCAGGGCAGCAGGGTCTGGAGAAGCTTTGAAGTGCAAGAACTGCATCACAGCGAGACCTCTTTAGTTGTTGTACACCTTGTAGTTTGACAGCTTTGGACTAGATCATGTGCACATCCCCAAACAAAGCACCTGTCTTTCCAAGCCTCCTGGGAGAAAACAAGGCTCAAGATGGCAAACCTGATTCTTGAGAGCCCTCAGTAACACTAATTATGATAAATAACACTGATGGCTGGTGATGTGCCTGCATCTAGTACTTCCGGCAATTGATTATGTTGCTCTGGTCCCTTGCACATTCCAAGGCTACTAAAAATCAGGAAACCTGCTAAAGTCACTCAGTTGGTAAGAGGCCCAGCGAGTCAGTTTGAATCCCACAGATTCTCATGGACACAAAGGTGTTCTTGTGGGTCCATGGTACTTGATGTCTCAGTGACAATCCTGGGCAATCCTGGGTGATATGGTTAAAGAAATATTGCTGCTTCCAGACAATGGAATAACATTCAGTTTTCAAAAGTGATGTTAATTAAGAATTGTCAATGAAATAGGGGAATTTGAATAATGAAGTATTTCTTGGAAAAGCTTATGTAAAATATATGTGTATGTGTTTATATGAGAAAGAGAGAGAGAAAGAGAGAGAGAAAGAGAACGACCAGTCTAGTAAATCAAAGCATACACACTATCTGGAAATGTGACCCCCTTAGGATCCAACAATTCTACCTCTGGATAGAAGTTCAAGGTTGCACTATGAGACATATACCTGAATAGTCTTCACATGCACCATTAAAATAGCAAAATAGGAACTTCTGGCAAGATGGCGCTGAGGTAACCTGTCTATGAAACCATCTGCAAGGAACGCAGAGGGTCTCTGTCTCTCTCCCCGGGGACTGCAGACCCCAATGTCATCCTCCTGCTCTTCACATGGATCTCGGCCGTCACTACCGCTGGGGCATCGCAGCGGTCTGGACAGCCACTGCAGCCACAGACACAGCAGCTGTTGATGCTGCTGTAGCCTCTGTGGCAGCCATAGCACATTGCACCAACTGTGCCTGAGGTGATCCTCGACTTTAGTCTTTGAAGCCCCTGCAGGCAAGATCTGCTGGGATCACTGCCACCTCTGCTGCCACCGTGACGTCTTGCTGGCCGTGGGTCTCCTCCTGTGTGCCCTGAGACAGGTTTCAATCTCTGGCCTCTGCCCAACCACTGTCCTGCTCCACCCCCTCCAGTACTGGTGCTGAGATAGCACCACCTGCTGGTGATTCAAGGTAACAACACCAAAACAGGAGAAACAAGCTTGAAAAACAGACACAGACCAGATTTGAGTGGTGATCTGAACTATCCTTCACAGTAGGCCAAGGGCAACTGACCCTAACTGTGAACTAATTTACTAGCTTGAAAAGACAGCTAGAAATCAGAGCTGAAAGGACATTGGACTTAAACAAAAAGTCTCAGAGTGTGCTCGATTGGTTCTGTTAGTTTAATGACTTCATTATATTCCTACTGTTTTGTTCCTTTTTTTCTTTTGTTTTCCTCTTCCTTTTCTTCTCTTTTCTCCTCTCTGTAAACCATATCTTTGTATAGAGGAAAAGCACACCAATAAGGTGGTTGTTAGCTTGTATGTTAGCATCATTGTATGTATTTTTTTTTGTATGGGAGTTGGTTAGTCTGTAGCCATGGTCTATTATTTTTATCTGTTTCAGTTTAGGTCTCTATCTCCATTTGTTGGTACACTCATCTGTTTCCCCCCTTATGGCTCTCTCTCCCCACCCCCTCTTCCCCCCACTATCTGCTCCATTCTCTTTCTCTGCTAACTACATTTTATTTTAGGGAGTAAACCTACAGCCCCACTGCATGGACAGATTCCAAGGCAGTGGGAAGTGGGTTTCAGATTATCCATACACATGTTGGCGAATTCCAGGACCTGCAGATAGATTTGAATCACAGCTCCCCCCCCAAGTAAATCTCAGAACTGCAAAAAGGACCACCCCCAGCCTACAGTGCAATCCCAGAATTGAACAAAGTAAGAGAGCATACATAAAGAATAAGAGACTGAACAAACAGAAGTAAAAGCAATCCCTCTACCCCTGAATAACAGAATTACAGAAGACAGTGACATGGAGGGAAGGAAAAAGTAGGAAAGGGGAAAAAACCACACAAATGAAGAAAAACTGAAAGAAGAATATAGGTTTCACACCGACCCCTGGGAGATAAGACACTGAGAAAACAGATTCTGGAACACAAACAATGAAGAGCCTCCAGAATGACTGGTCACGTGCAACAAACCCAGACATAAAGACATTAATAGAGAGAATTTAAAAGTTGAGGAGAGACGAGGAAAATAGGAAGAAGCTGATGTCAGAAATAACAGCAGTAAAGAATACTGTGATGGAAATAAATAACAAACTAATAAGCATGGAAAGCAGAATTAGCCAAGCAGAAGAAAGAATCTCAGAGCTCGAAGACCAAAAGACAGAACTAATCCAAACTGTCAAAAGCATAGAAAAGAAGCTCAAAAAGACAGAACAAAACCTTCAAGAGATGAGTGATCACTTCAAGAGACCGAACTAAGAGTAATTGGCTTTCCTGAGGCAGAGAGAGAAACAGAAGCCACACTGGAACAAACATTTCATGAAATCATTCAAGAAACCTTCCCTCATCTCATCAAGGATGAAAAAATTCAAACACAAGAGATTCAGAGGACCCCTGAAAGACAATAAATGAGAAGACCAACTCCCAGACATATAATAATTTGCCTAAACAAAGTAGGTATAATAGAAAAAAATCCTAAAGCCTGCAAGAGAAAAAGGTCAGACTACATACCACGGAAGACCAGTTAGAATAGCAGCGGATTTATCTACAGAAACCCTCGAGGCTAGGAGAACTTGGAGCCCTATCTTCAAAGTTCTAAAAGGTAAACAATTTCAACCAAGAATAACCTACCCAGCCAAGCTAAGCTTCATCAGTGAAGGAGAATTGAAATCTTTCCCAGATATCCAATTCCTAAGAACCTACGCTGCCAGAAGACCACCTCTTAAGAAAGTATTGAACACAGAAGAAAAGGAAAAAAGAACAACAACGTTCTTCACAAGAGTATGGGCAAAAGATTAAAAACACACATGATCGAACTTGAAAACCAGAAGAAAGACAACACACAAACAGGAAGAACAACAACTCTGTAAGAACATTATGATAAGGATCAACTCTCACATTTCAATAATTAGTTTGAATATGAATGGACTAAATGCACCACTGAAAAGACATAGAATGGAAAAATGGATAAAATATCACCAGGCAACAATCTATTGCCTTCAAGAGACTCAACTCACTAGAAAGGACACTCACAGACTCAAAGTAAGAGGATGGGAAATAAATTTTCAGGCGAATGAAACACAAAAGAAAGGAGGAGTTGTGATCTTAATCTCAGAGAAAATATCCTTTAAGGTATCAAAAATTAAAAAAGATACAGAAGGCTACTACATAATGATAAAAGGTTCAACCCATCAACAAGAAATATCTATCCTAAACATATATGCACTGAACATAGGAGCACCAACTTTCATAAAGCAGCTCCTAGGTAAACTGAAAAAAGATATCGACTCCAATAGCATCATAGCTGGGGACTTTAATACCACACTCACAACCCTAGACAGATCATCAGGGCAAAAAATCAGCCACGAGATCCAAAACCTCAACGTGATTCTTGATCAAATGGACTTAATTGATACCTACAGAACCCTCCATCCAAGGACCACAGAATACACATTCTACTCATCACCACATGGAACGTACTCTAAGATTAACCACATACTTGGCCATAAATCAAGCATAAGCAAATTTAAAAGGACTTAAATTTTATCATGCACCTTCTCGGACCACAGGAATAAAAATAAACATTAACACCAACAAGGTCCCCCCAAAACCCCAAAAGACATGGAACTAAACAGCATGATGCTAAACAACTCCTGGGTCAATGATTAAATCAAAACAGAGATTAAAAGATACCTGGAAACAAATGAAAATGAAGAAACATCTTACCCAAATCTCTGGGACACCATGAAAGCTGTAGTAAGAGGGGAAGTAATATCCCTACAAATGCACATGAAGAAAATGGAAGGATCACAAATTAACAGCCTAAGAAGCCACCTAAGGAAGCTAGAAAAGCAAGATCACAAAAACCCTAATTTCAGCAGAAGAATCCAGATCACCAAAATAAAAGCCCAAATCCAGGACATAGAAGACAAAAAGATAATACAAAAAAAAAATCAATGAAACAAAAAGCTGGTTCTTCGAAAGGATAAACAAGATTGATGGTCCCCTAGCTAGACTGACCTAGAAAAAGAGAGAAAAAGCCCAAATAAATACAATCAGAAACACAAAAGATGAAATCATATCTGATCCTGAAGAAATACAAAAGATCATTAGAGACTACTATCTACAATTGTATGGAAACAAACTTATAAACCTCAAGGAAATGGAGGACTTTCTGTCATCACACAACCTGCTTAGGGTGAAACAAGAAGAAATTGAGACACTAAATAGACCAATAACAATCAAGGAAATTGGCTACGTAATAAAAAAACTACCTACAACAAAAAAAGCCATGGACCAGATGGGTTTCCAGCAGAATTCTACAGGACATTTAAGGAGGAGCTTTTACGAATTTTACTGAAAGTAGTCCAGGCGATTGAGAAAGATGCAACTGTCCCCAAATCATTTCACAAAGCTAACATCACATTGATACCCAAGCCAGGTAAAGACCCAACAAAGAAAGAGAACAACAGGGCAATATCTTGGATGAACATAGATGCTAAAATTCTCAACAAGATCCTAGCGAACCGGATTCAACAACACATCTCAAAAATCATCCATCATAACCAAATAGGCTTCATCCCTGGGATGCAAGCCTGGTTCAACATTCGTAAAACCATAAATGCAATTAAATACATCAACAGATGTCAAGACAAAAACCACATGATTATATCATTAGATGTAGAAAAAGCTTTTGATAAAATCCAGCACCCCTTCTTGATAGAAACCCTTGAACAGCTAGGCATACGGGGAACATACTTCAAAATAGTAAAAGCCATCTATGAGAAACCCAGTATACTCCTAAATGGACAAAAATTGAAACCATTTCCCCTGAAAACTGGAACAAGACAAGGATGCCCACTGTCACCCCTCCTGTTCAATATAGTATTGGAAGTCCTGGCTAGAGCAATCAGAGAAGAGAAGGCAATCAGGGGTATTCAAATAGGAGAAGAGGAAGCCAAGCTATCTCTCTTTGCAGATGACATGATTGTGTACCTTGAAAACCCAAGAAAATCTGTCAAAAACCTCCTTATACTGATAAAGAACTTTGGCAAAGTCTCAGGATATAAAATAAATGTGCAAAAGACAATTGCATTTCTTTACACCAATAATAAACAAACAGAAACCCAAATAAAAAGCACAATTCCATTCACAATAGCCACTAAAATATTGAAATACCTTGGCATCTTCCTAACTAGAAACGTGAAAGACCTTTACAATGAAAACTAAAAAACACTGCTCAAAGAAATCAAAGATGACACAAACAAGTGGAAAAATATCCCCTGCTCATGAATTGAGAAGAATCAACATTGTGAAGATGTCCATCCTACCTAAGGCAATCTACAGACTTAATGCAATACCCATCAAATTACCAGCAACATTCTTTTCAGTCTGAGAAAAAACAACACAGGAATTCATATTGAAACACAAACGACCAAGAATACCCAGAACAATCCTTAGCAAAAAAAGCAAAGCAGGTGGTATCACATTACCAGACTTCAAACTTTACTAGAAAGCTACAATCATCAAAATATCTTGGTATTGGTACAGGAATAGGCATATAGATCAATGGAATAGAATTGAGATTCCAGAAGTAAAACCTCAATTTCTCAACCAACTCATCTTCAGCAAAGCCTTGACCACCTATCACTGGGGAGGGGAGAGCCTATTCAGTAAATGGTGTAGGGAAAACTGGCTGACCACATACAGAAGATTGAAACAGGACCCCTATCTATTCCCATACAGAAAAATTAACTCCAAATGGATCAGAGAACTAAATGCAAAACCTAAAACCATAAGAACCTTAGAAAATGAAGGACATACCCTCATGGAAATTGGAACTGGCAACCAATTCCTGAACAAAACCCGAAATACACAGGCCATAAGAGATAAGATAGACAAGTGGGACCTCATTAAACTGACAAGCTTCTGCAAAGCCAAAGAAACCATCAAGAGAACAGGGAGACAGCCTATAGACTGGGAAAAAGTATTTGCCAACTCCAGGACTGTCAAAGGCATAACATCTTGGATCTCCAAGGATCTCAAATGTGCTGAAGAAAAACAAACAAACAAAACAACCCCATTATAAAATGGGCAAAAGGTATGAATAGACACTTCTCAAAGGAAGACATCTGAGCAGCCAACAGACACATGAAAAAATGTTCAACCTCACTAATCATCAGGTTTATTCAAATCAAAACCACACTGAGATTCCACCTAACTCCACTCTGAATGGAAATTATCAATAACTCAAAAATTAGCAGTTGCTGGAGAGGGTGTGGTGAAAAGGGAACACCTCTACACTGTTGGTGGGAGTGCAAACCAGTGCAAACTCTGTAGAAAACAGTATGTCAATTCCTAAAAGCTCTAAATATTGACCTCCAATATGACCCCACAATCCCTCTACTGGAAATATACCCTGAAGAACTCAAATCACCCCATATAAAAGATACCTGCACACGTATGTTTATTGCAGCATTGTTTACTATAGCAAGAACCTGGAAGCAACCATGCTGTCCATCAAAAGAGGACTGGATTAAAAAAATGTGGTACATATACACAATGGAATACTACGCAGCCATATAAAAGAACAAAACCATGAATTTCGCAGCCACCTGGATGGAACTAGAGTCTATAATACTGAGTGATCTCTCACAGAAGCAAAGATCTGAGTATCACATGTACTCACACATATAGCGGACCTTGAATATCCAATGTAATAATATAAGAAAATGACTGACAGTGGTGGGAAACTATGGGGGGGAGGGGAAGGGAGATGGGATTAATGGTAGTAAATATCGGTCTGGGGATGGGAGACCTCTTATCAATAAGGGTGCCTGAATGAAGCATATTTGTATACCTAACCCTTAACTGTACCCCACAATATCATAATAAAAAATATTGATTAAAAAAAGTATTTCATGCAATAAAAAAAGCAAAATATTAGAAACAATGCAAATGTTCATTATTAGAGGAATAGATAAATAAAACATGGAATATTTATCCAATGAAACAGTATTTGGCACACAAAGAAAAGCTAGATCTCTATGAATCAGCATTGGTAATTTCTCAAAAAATGCAGTTTAATATAAAAAGAAGGCTACCAAAAAAGACTTAGAACAATATCATTTATATAAATTTTACAAGCACAAAAAATAATATTCTAAGTCACTCATGGATACCATGTAATATACAAGCGGACAAAATAGACTTGGGGAGGGGCCTGGCAGGTCAAAGGGACCTCGTCTGTGCATGGTATGCCATGTTTTCATTTTCATTTTTTAGAAAGCAAAAGGCTTGCTATATTAACATTTGTTAATTCTATATAATGGATATATCGGCGCTTGGTATGTTTGCAGTTTTTTTGCAATTTTAAGATTTTTATATTTGAATTCATATATTCCATCAAAAAGTTTAGAAGACTCTGGGTGGTAATGTTACAGATGATTTTTGTTTACTCTTCAAATTTTTTCTGTACTTTTCAAATTTTCCCTACTAGAATATATAGCTTTTATAATCAGTAGACAGATAGACCCAATTCGCTAAGAGAAATTTATTTCATGCCTCTGGGTTTTTGATACAAAGCAGAGCATATTGTTGAAGCCAGTCAGTAGCAAATCAAGTGAATAATGTTTGTACTTGACAGCAAATTTTCTTTTAAAAGTCCCCCAATACTAGAAACTTGGGAGATGCAGACTTTAGAGATTAAAGGATTTCAGCCTTGCTTCTTTATCCCTCTTCTATGGTATGTTTGTTCTGTGGCACATGCAGGTGGGGACCACCTCTTGTCCCTCTAGGTGCTTCTCACACATGGTACATTTTGTCTTGCATGTTAGAGCTAAGCCACATGTTAGAGATCATCCAGTGCAGCCCCATCTCTTTAGTGCGGGGAAACTGAGGCTGAGAACGATGGACAGGCTTGCCCAGGGTCAGGCAGTGGGACTAGAAACTGAGCCTGAGTCTGCCACGTGTGCCTGGGATGATGGTGGTGAGTCAGGCTCATGCCCAAACAGGAGAAATGAGGCAAGAAGACCAACAAGCAGTGAGTAGGCGTCATCTTAAGTATCTTAACACAACTTTACTTAAGTTGTGTTATAGACGAAAGCTAACATTGTTCTCTTCTCTTAGGCCCAGATTTGTAGTTCTAACCTCAAAATCAAATTACTTACTTAAATTGAAATTTTATTCCTACTCCTGCTATTTAATTCACCGGTCCTATATAGCTTTAGATTTCAACAAGCAGGAGCCATTTCCAGAGCTGACTTACTCCAGGCAATGCTTTCAGAAATTAACCATAATCAGGGAAGGGTTTCACAAAAGTCAGAAATTGAGTAGTCCCCACAGTAGCTAGCTGACAAAAGGCCTGGTTCATTGACCTGGTGATAATAGTTTCCAGCTGGGCCTACACAGAATGGACACTCTCGGCACCCTTTCATCCCCCCCACAATAGGCACATAATCAGCAGCAAGTAGAGTCCATGTGCAAAGGACAGTCTGGACCGGGTCTTCAATGGTCACTCGGAGTCAGTCCCCTCTCTGCACTTTCTCTCACTGCCCTGTCCCACTTCCAGAGTAACAGGGAGGAACTAGCTCCATGGTCATCAGGCCAGGAGTGTTTGTGCTGCCAGGGACAGGTGACCGAAGGATCATCTCAAACCCCAGTCCTCCTCTACCCACTGTCCCAGGGTGCAGCATCTGTGGCCTCCTCTGAAGGGTGGATGTAGGCTCCTGACTCTTTCAGTGTTCATGCCCTCCCTGTCAGTGCCCTCCCTTAGCCATGCACCCACACCTGCAGCCACATTGGCCCTTCCTGATGGCCCTATCTGCCTGATGGAACCCAACATCCTTGCTTGGGACACGAGTCTCTCTGGCTCTTCTCCATCCTCATATTCCACTTGAACACCCTTTCCAAACACACTCATACATAAACCCTCATTAACACTCATGCATGTCTGTACAAGCATACACACATGAGTACCTAGACATAGCATGTACCAACACACACTCACACACGGCATGCACACTCATACACACAAGTGTTCACTCCCACACACATAGGTGTGCATGAACACACACAAGTACAAAAACACACACATGCATGTATGCTCGAGCACATGCATGTACATGCTCAAATACACACAGGCACACAAACGAGTGTGCACACACTTGCATGTACACACTCACCCACGTATGCACACACACACTCCCAAAGCTTACAAGTCTCTGAATGTGCTCTCCAGTCCCTGCCTCTGCACATGGGCTGCTCTCTCCACCTGATCCCTTCAGTCTCCATCTCCCCCTTTCCAACTTGTTCCCGAGGCCCAACCCAGACCCAGCTGCATCAGCAGGAGTCACACAGAGGACAGAGCTCTGAAAGTAGGGAACTCCTTCTGTGGTCCCTCCAATCCTGCTTGCTCCCAGCACAAGGGCCTGTACAAAGTGTACATGGAATAGGTTCCTACTTCACAAATGAATGAGTGAAGACGTGAAGACGTGAAGACTTGTGAGTTATTTGCTTTAAAAATCAGAAGCCATAAAGACAGAGCCCAGAGAAGTGGCTTTCCTCCAGTCTTCCCAGCTTCCAGAGCTGGCCTGTCCGAATAGTTGCCAGCACACTGCCCAGGGCTCCAGGGCAAAGGCACCCATCTCTTTACATTCAAACTTCCTGCCAAGGCACCTGTCTTCACCTGCTGGCTAGGTGATGAAACCAGCTATCTGAGGAGATGCCAGGTGCCTTAGAGCTGTGAGCAGCTTGTATTCGAAAGTACAGTATTGTGTCTTTGTTGATATTGTTTCTGCTGTTATCTATCATTCAGAAATCTAAGCCTCCAGCAGGCCATTGAAGTACTCTGAAACTCTCCTCCCAAGTCCCTGAGGCAGGCAGGGAGCTAAAGATTCTCTGTCCTGATTTGTATCCTATTGTCTCATGGAAGCAAGCAAACACCACTCCCAGTTTCCCCCTTGGGCCAGTGAACTCACCTTACCTGGTCAAGCTCTTGCTGGGCTGGTGCAGTAGGGGATTGCTGGGCCCCAAAAGGAGTGGACCTGACTCTTGGCAGGACCCTGCCCCATCCACTCAGTGGTTGTGCATGGATGCCCCTTTGAGCCACGTTCTAAGGGGACACCAACACAACAGAGTAAACAGGACACAATCTCTGCCCCAGGACCAGACAGGGAAAGAGGGCACTTCACTGCTTTCACCCATTCCATGCAAGATGACCTGGGCAGTTGCTGTCAGTATATCCATAAGTGTCTAGGAGATTGTTAAAGAAATACAATAATACATCTACAACTGAGGTCTGCTCCTTGCCCCTCCCCAGTTCATTCCTTGCCCCAAAAGTAAGCACTGTCCTGAAGCTGGCCTGTGTGCTTCCCATCCTGAGAAGAATACTCCAGGGTATGACTCAGAAGAGGGTATGGAAATGCTTTGCTTAGTTTTACTAATTGCACAAAGTCACACTGAATTGATAATGCTAAACATACTTTTTTAAACTCACCATTGTTGCTTTCTTGGACTGAATTCATACATATTGAGTTCATTTATTTTAATTACTGTTACAATATATTCACAGAATATGCAATTATTTCTTTACCCAGCTCCTTGTTGGCAGGCACTACACTCTTCCAATACTCTGAACTATGTCCCACAAAGCACTTATTCCCATCTCCCCTGTGGAGAAGGTCCAGCAGTGGAATCTGTGAGTTACAAGTCTGTGTTTATCTCACATTATCAGGATGTCCCTGGCCCACATCAAAAACCAGGCAAAGTCTTTTCCTCTCATGGTGACAGCCTGTTCTACCTCATGCCTGGCCTTTACATCACTGCAGCCTTGCCTGGGGTGTCCAGTGGTCATAGGACTAGGCATTCCTCCAGGGAGTCAGTTGAGCATATTTTCCTGTGTCTGTTAGCCATCAGGAATTTTGTCTTCTGTGAAGTCTGTGGTCATGTTTTGTGACTGTTTTCCTCAAGTTTTGTTTGTCTTTCTTACTTGGTGCTCTTCTTGAGTGAGAGCCAAGGACATACAGGGCATTTTCTCTCTTCCTTTCCTTTGTCTACAGTTCCCACTGCAAGACCCACACAGCTTATCACACTGAGGCATCCCCGTGGGCTGCTGTTAGCACTCAGGGCAGGGGGGAGGAAAGTTCCATTGGCATTCATGCCTTGTGTTTGGAGCTCTGTGGCTGGTCCTCCCATCCCTATGTTTTCAGATGAAGGTGGGACAGTGGGCAGCCCAACCCATCCAAGGAGTATGGAGACTGTGGGACAGGTGCAGTGAGCATGGGCCTCATTGACTGCTGCCACAGACTGGCACCTGTTGTACCAGGTATCCATCAAATGAATAACACCTGGTTCAACCTATTGTGATGTTGGGATATCCTCAGCATAGGTTTCAGAAAGTAACAGTGAAAACAGAGAAAAGGTGAGCTGGGATCATCATGGCAAGGCTGGGTGCCACTGTGCACAGTTCCTACCCAGACCCACAATGGGGAGATGGGCATGCAGAGAAGGCTGGGCCCCCTCTAGGATAGCTGGAGAGGAAAGAGGAGGAGATGGAAGAGAGAATATCTGCAGATGAGATTGGGAGGAGGCTTCTGGTCTGAATCAAACTCCCCTAGAAGGGTTTCATAATCAAACTCTCAATGGAATAGTGAGACAAAGGCAGGATTCAGTCAATACAGCACAGCATCCCCACGTCCCTCAGCAGCCACTCCACATCCAGCTATAGTAAATCATGGCAATACATCCAGGAGATATTTCCTATGCCATACTGAAACCAATAGGGAGTCTTGATCAAGCTACACTCACACTGAGATGAAAAGAGATAGTATGACTGCCATCTCTTTTATGGTGGTCTGTAAAGTAAATGGACAGTGTGTATTTTGGCAAAACTTTTTGCATCAAAATAAATTCATACAAACTTGTTATAACATGTGTGGGGGAAGGATCTAGTTTGAGGCACTAAGAATGATAAGACATCAATTAGAAAAGAGCCTCTATCAATCACAGCAACATGAATTTTAGTTAAATTGAAGCAAGAACAAGCATTCAATTTATGGCGAAGTTTGAGTAGAAGAGTGTGAAATCATTGATGCTTTGTGAAGCGTTTGTGAGGAAAATGCCACAAAGAAATCAGCAGAGAACTTGTTTTGATAAAGCACAAGAGGGTGTAGTAGATCAAGCCTGAAGCAGCAGACCATTCACATCAACTTGCAGGGAAAAAATTCCTCTTGTTCATGCACTAATTGAAGATGCCTGACGAGTAACAGCAGAAACAATAGCCAACACAATAGATAGCACAGTTGGTTCCTCTCACACAATTTTGACTAAAAAATCAAAGTTGCGCAAAAGGTTGCATCTACTCAGTGGGTGCCAGATAATTTGCAGACAAAAGCAGAACACTCAATGGAAATTTTAAACAAGTGAGATCAGGATTCTGAAGCATTTCTTTGAAGAATTGTAACAAGACACAAAACGTGACTTTACCAGTACAATTCTGAAGACAAAGTACAATCAAAGCAAGGGCTACCAAGAGATAGAAGTAGTCCATTCAAAGCAAAAGTAGACCAGTCAAGAACAAATACCACAGCAACAGTTTTTTTTGGGATACTCAAGGCATTTTACTTGTTGCCTCTCTGGAAGGTCAAAGAATGATAACATCTGCTTATTATGAGAGTGTTTTGAGAAAGTTAGCCAAGACTTTAGCAGAAAAATACCTGGAAAAGATTACCCAAAGCATTCCTCTCCACTACAGCTCATTCCTTTTTTTCAAACAAGGACACTTTTGAAAATTTCAATGGGAAATAATCGATATTCACTTTACAGTCCTGATTTGGCTCTTTCTTATGTGTTGTTTTCTAATCTTAACAAATTTGTAAGAGGAACCTATTTTTCTTCAATTAATAATGTCAAAAAGGCACCATTAAGTAGAACTTTCAGTTCTTTGGGAAAGACTAAATGACTGATATCATTCTCACAAAAGTGTCTTGAATCTTATGGACTTTATGATGAAAAATAAAGTTGATGGTTTTTGTTTTTATCATTTTATTCCATTTTTTTCTAGTGGAAGATATTTTATTTTTTATTTTTTTAAACATATTTTTAATTTTAAAATCATGGGGTACAGTTAAGGATTAGGTATACAAATATGCATTGTTCAGGCACCTTTGTTGATAAGGGGTGTCCCCCCATCCACAGACAGATATTGACTACTGTTAATCCCACCTCCCTTCCCCTCCCTGCCCCCCCATAGTTGCCTGCCAATGTCAATCTTTTTCTTACAGTATTATGATAGATGTTCAAGGTCCACTTATGAGTGAGAACATGTGATACTCAGATCTTTGTTTCTGTGAGAGATCACTCAGTATTACAAACTCTAGTTTCATCCAGGTTGCTGTGAAGTTCATGATTTTGTTCTTTTTTATGGCTGCATAGTATTCCATTGTGTATATGTACCACATTTAAAAAATCCAGTGCTCTTTTGATGGACAGCATTGTTGGTTCCAGATTCTTGCTATTGTGAACAATGCTGCAATAAATGTACATGTGCAGATATCTTTTTTTATAGAGTGATTTGAGTTCTTCAGGGTATATTCCCAGTAGGGGGATTGTGGGGTCATATGGGAGGTCGATATTTAGAGCTTTTAGGGATTTCCACACTGCTTTCCACAGAGGTTGCACTACTTTTCACTCCCACCAACAGTGTAGAAGTGTTCCCTTTTCACCACATCTTCTCCAGTATCTGTTATTTTTTGAGTTATTGATAATGGCCATTCTGACTGGAGTTAAGTGGTATCTCAGTGTAGTTTTAATTTGCATCTCCTTGATTAGTGAGGTTGAACATTTCTTCATATATCTGTTGGCCACTCGTATGCCTTTTTAAAGAAGTGTCTGTTCATATCTTTTGCCCACTTTGTAATGGGATTGTTTGTTTTTTTCTTTTCAGCATATTTAAGTTGCTTGTAGATCCAAGATGTTAGGTCTTTGTCAGACCTGGAGTTGGCAAATACATTTTCCCAGTCTGTGGGCTTTGCAGAAACTTGTCAGTTTAATGAGGTACCATTTGTCTATCTTATTTCTCATGGCCTGTGCGTTTTGGATTTGTTCAGGAATTGGATGCCAGTTCCAATTTTCATAAGGGTGTGTCCTGCATTTTCTAAGTTTCTTATGGCTTGAGGTTTTACATTTAGGTCTGTGATCCATTTAGAGTTAATTTTTGTGTATGGGGATAGATAGGGATCTTGTTTGAATCTTCTGCATGTTGTCAGCCAGTTTTTCCAGCACCATTTACTGAATAGGTTCTCCTCTCCCCAGTGGTAGGTGGTGGAGGCTTTGTCAAAGATGAGTTGGTTGAGAAATTGAGGTTTTGCTTCTGGAATCTCAATTCCATTCCGTTGGTCTCTATGCCTATTCCTATACCAATACCAAGCTGTTTTGATTATTGTGGCTTTATAGTAAAGTTTGAAGTCTGATAATGTGATACTGCCTGCTTTTTAAATTTTTTATTTTTTACTGAGGGTTGTTCTGGCTATTCTTGGTCATTTGTGTTTCCACGTGAATCCCTGTATTGTTTTTTCTAGGTCTGAGAAGAATGTTGCCAGTAATTTGATGGGTATTGCATTAAGTCTGTAGATTGCCTTAGATAAGATGGACATCTTCACAATGGTGATTCTTCCTATCCATGAGCATGGGATATTTTTCCACTTGTTTGTGTCATCTTTGATTTCTTTGAGCAGAGTTTTGAAGTTTTCATTGTAAAGGTCTTTCATGTGTCTGGTTAAGAAATTGCCAAGGTATTTCATTTTTTTTTGTGGCTGTTGTGAATGGAATTGTGCTTTTTATTGGGTTTCTGTTTGTTTTTTATTGGTGTAAAGAAATATGATTGTCTTTTGCACATTTATTTTATACCCTGTGACTTTGTCAAAGTCCCTTTTCAGTGCGGGGAGGCTTTTGACAGATTCTTTTGGGTTTTCAAGGTACACAATCCTGTCATCTGGAAAGAGAGATAACTTGACTTCCTCTTCTCCTATTTGGATACCTCTGATCGCCTTCTCTTTTCTGATTGCTGTAGCCAGGACTTCCGATACTATGTTGAACAGGAGGGGAGAGAGTGAGCATCCTTGTCTTGTTCCAGTTTTCAGGGGAAATGGTTCCAATTTTTGTCTGTTTAGGAGTATGCTAGTTGTAGGTTTCTCATAGATGACTTATACTATTTTGAGGTATGTTCCATGTATACCAAGATATTTGAGGGTTTTTATCAAGAAGTGGTGCGGGATTTTATCAAAAGTTTTTTCTGCATCTCATGATATAATCATGTTGCTTTTGTTCTGATGTCTGTTGATGTATTTAATTACATTTATTATCTTGTGAATGTTGAACCACCCTTGCATCCCTGGGATGAAACCTACTTGGTCATGATGGATGACTTTTGAGATGTGTTATTGAATATGGTTTGCTAGGATCTTGTTGAGAATTTTAGCATCTATGTTCATCAAAGATATTGGCCTGTTGTTTTCCTTCTTTGTTGGGTCTTTATCTGGCTTGGTTTCAATGTGATGTTAGCCTCATGAAATGATTTGGAGAGATTTCCATCTTTCTCAATCACTTGGAATTCTTTTAGTGGGGTTGGTATCAGCTCCTCCTTACATGTGTTGTAGAATTCTGCTGGAAAGCCATCTGGTCCAGGGCTTTTGTTTGTAGATAGTTTTCTTATTATATAGTCAATTTATTGATTGTTATCGGTCTATTTAGGGTCTCAATTTATTCTTGTTTCAACCAACACAAGTTGTGTGATGTCAGCAAGTCGTACATTTTCTTAAGGTTTTCAAGTTTGTTTTCATATAGGTATACATAGTAGTCTCCAATGATCATTTGTATTTCTTCAGGGTCAGATGTGATCTTTTGTGTTTCTGATTGTATTTGGGCTTTTTCTCTCTTTTTCTTGGTCAGTCTACTAGGGGACCATCGATCTTGTTTATCCTTTCAAAGAACCAGCTTTTGTTTCGTTATTATTATTATTATTTTTTGTGTTCTATGTCCCATATTTGGGCCTTTATTTTGGTTATCTTGATTCTTCTGCTGAAGTTAGGATTTTGGTGGTCTTGCTTTTCCAGCTTCCTTAGATGGCTTGTCAGGCTGTTAATTTGTGATCTTTCCATTTTCTTCATGTGTGTCTGTAGAGATATGAATTCCCCTCTTACTGCAGCTTTCATGGCATCCCTGAGGTTTTGGTAAGATGTTTCTTCATTTTCATTTGTTTCCAGGTATCTTATAATCTCTGTTTTGATTTCATCTTTGTCTCAGGAATTGTCTAGCATCATGCTGTTTAGTGTCCATGCCTTTGTGAGTTTTGGGGGAACATTGTTGGTGTTGATGTTTATTTTTATTCCACTGTGGTCTGAGAAGGTGCATGACAAATTTTGATCTTTTAAAATTTGCTTATGCTTCATTTACGGCCAAGTATGTGGTCGAACTCAGAGTACGTTCCATGTGGTGATGAGTAGAATGTATAGTCTGTGGTCTTTGGATGAATTTTTCTGTAGGTATCAGTTAAGTCCATTTGGTCAAGAGTCACATTGAGGTTTTGAATCTCGTTGCTCATTTTTTGTCCTGCTGATCTGTCTAGGGTTGTGAGCGGGGTATTAAAGTTCTCAAGTATGATGGTGTTGGAGTCAATATCTTTTTTTAGTTTACCTAGAAGCTGCTTTATGAAAGTTGGCACTCCTATATTGGGTATATATATGTTTAGGATGGATATTTCTTGTTGATAGATTGAACCTTGCATCATTATGTAATGGCATTCTGTATCTTTTTAAATTTTGATAGCTTAAAGGGTATTTTTTTCTGAGATTAAGATTGCAACTCCTCCTTTCCTTTGTGTTCCATTCACCCCAAAATTTGTTTCCCATCCTCTTACTTTGAGTCTGTGAGTGTCCTTTCTAGTGAGCTGAGTCTCTTGAAGGCAATAAATTGTTGTCTTGTTATTCTGTATCCATTTTGCCATTCTATGTCTTTTCAGTGGTGCATTTAGTTCATTCACATTCAAGCTAATTGTTGAATAGTGAGAGTTTATCCCTATCATAATGTCCTTACAGAGTTGTTGTTGTTCTTCTTGTTTGTCTGTTTTCCTTCTTTTGGTTTTGGAGTTGGTTTATATGTGTTTTTAATCTTTTGCCTGTACTCTTGTGAAGATCGTTGTTGTTCCTTTTTCCTTTTCGTCTGTGTTCAATACTTTCTTAAGAGTTTCTTGTAGAGGTGGTCTGGTGGCAGTGTAGGTTCTTAGGGATTGGATATCTGGGAAAGATTTTAATTCTCCCTCACTGATGAAGCTTGGCTTGGCTTGGTAGGTCATTCTCGGTTGAAATTGTGTATCTTTTAAAACTTTGAAGATTAAGGCTCTAAGTTCTCCTAGTCTGGAGGGTTTCTGTAGATAAATCTTCTACTATTCTAATTGGTCTTCCCTGGTAGGTAGTCTGACCTTTTTCTCTTGCTGCCTTTAGAATTTTTTCTTTTATACCTACTTTGTTTAGGTGAATTATTATGTGTCCTGGAGTTGATCTTCTCATTTGTTGTCTTGCAGGGGTTCTCTGAGTCTCTTGTGTTTGAATTTTTGCATCACTTATGAGATGAGGGAAGTTTTCTTGAATGAATTCATGAAATGTTTGTTCCAGTGTGTCCTCTGTTTCTCTCTCTTCCTCAGGAAGGCCAATTACTCTTAGGTTTTTTTCTCTTGAAGTAATCATTCATCTCTTGAAGGTTTTGTTCTATCTTTTTAAGCTTCTTTTCTATGTTTCTGACATTTTGATTTAGTTCTGTGTTTTGGTCTTCATGCTCTGTGATTTTTTTCTTCTGCTTGGCTAATTCTGCTTTCCATGCTTATTAGTTTGTTGTTTATTTCCATCACAGTATTCTTTACTGCTGTTATTTCTCTCATCAGCTACTGCCTATTTTCCTCTTGTCTCGCCTCAGTTTTTTAAATTCTTTCCATTAATATCTCAATGTCTGGGTTTGTTGCATGTGACCAGTCATTCTGGGGGTGCTGCATTGTTTGTGTTTCAAAGTCTGTTTTCTCAGTGTCTGATCTCCCAAGTGTGTGAGACCTATATTCTTCTTTTGGATTTTCTTCATTTTGTGCAGATTTTTTCTTCCTATTTTTTCCTTCCCTCAACTTCACCATCTTCTTTAATTCTGTTATTCAGGGGTGGAGGGGTTGCTTTTACTTCTGTTTGTTCAATCTCCTATTCTTCTTTATGTATATCCTCTTATGTTGTTCAGTTCTGGAGTTGGACTGTAGGTTGGGGGTGGTCGTTTTTGCAGTTTTGAGACTTACTTAAATGGGGAACTGTGATTCAAAATCTGTCTGCAGATCACGTTATCTGCTGGCAGGTGTATGGATAATCTGAAACCCATCTCCTACTGCCTTGGAATCTGTCCATGCAGTGGGATTTTAGTTTACTCCCTGAAATAAAATGAGTTTAACAGAGGGAAGAGAATGGAGCAGACAGTGGGGGGAATAGGGCGGTGGAAAAAGAGAGGAGTAAGCGGGAAAACAGACTAGTGTACCAACAAATAGAGAAAGGGACAAAAACTGAAATAGATAAAAACAATAAACCACAACCAGAAACTAACCAACTCCCATAAAAAGCTAAAACATACAATGATGTTAACATACAAGCTAACCAACCTCTTTATTGGTATGCTATTACTCTATACAAAGATAGGGTTTACAGAGAGCAGAAAAAAAGGAGAAAAATGAAAGGAATAGAATTAAGTCAGTACACTAACAGAACCAATCAAGTACACTCTGATACTTTTCGCTTAAGTCCAATGTCCTTTCAGCTCTAATTTTTAGCTGTCTTTTCAGGCTGATAAATTTGTTCACAGTTAGGTTCAGTTGCCCCTGGCCTGCTGTGAAAGGCAGTTAGATCACCACTCAGTTCACCACTGCCCAGTTCACCACTCAGACCTAGCCTGTGACTATTAATCCAGCTTGTTTTTCCCATTTCAGTGTTGTTACCTTGAATTGCCAGCAGGTGGTGCTATCTCATCACTCCAGATGATCCTTATCTTTATCTGCAGCTGCTCACCCCAGATGGGAGGGAGTTGGCAATGGGACCCGCTGTCTCACAGTGCACAGGAGGAGATCCACAGCCTGGTGGGATGTGATGTTGGCAGTAGTAGTGGTGGTGATCTCAGCAGATCTTGCTTGCAAGGGCTTCATGGTCTGAAGTTGTGGGTCGCCTCAGGCATGGGCGATGTGATGGCCGCCATGATGGCCACTGCAATGGTGGTAGCAGCGGTGGTGGCATCTGCGGCTGCAGTGGCCACCCAGACTGCCTTGATGTTTCAGTGGTGGTGACGGCCGAGCTCCGTGTGAAGAGCAGGCTGCCAATGATGGTACCTGCAGCCCCCAGGGAAAGAGCCAGAGTCTTTTTGTGTTCTCTTTCATGGCAGTTCTCATAGACCAAGCTGCCCCATCACCATCTTGCTGGAAGTCTCTCATTTATTCTTTAATATTTATTGTTTCCTAATAGTAAATACCTTTATGTTTTAGAACAACCCCCTTCTGGTTGTATTGCATTATTTCTAAAATGTGTTTACAAATTTGATTAGCTGACACTTTATTTGAGTTTTTGCATTAATTGATATGACTTTTATATTTGTGTTCTTCTTGTCAAGATTCAGTGTTAATTTTATGCTGACTTTATAAAATAATTTTGAAGTTTTCCTTTTCTATCTAAATTCTAGAAGTGCTTAAATGTGCTTTCGAATTTTATACTTTGATAATATAGAACTCAGTGTGTACCTGGTAGCTTGATACACAGATTGGGAAGAAAGAAACAACTTTATTGTTATTTATATATCTGGAAGAACCAGGAGAAACAATTGAAAAACTATCTGAAAAATAAGAGAATTCAGTAAAGTTTCTGAATATGGAATTGGTATTCAAATATATTATCTATGTAGATATCTACTAGTTAGAAAATCAATGGGAAGAAAACAAAAGCTTCTCCCTCACAGATCTCTTCCCACCTCCCCATGATGCCCACCACTGAGAGCCAGCACAAGCACCACACACGTGTGTTCCTACCCATGAGAGATGGGTATGGGTTTTCCATCAATATACCACCATACCACACACTGAGAAAATGATTCTAAATTGCGATATAAACACTATCTAAATAGTCATTTAGAGACTTATTTCAATCTATTTAAAAATTATATATTTTTAAATGTGTTGGTGATACAAATATGTAAACTCTTACTGGTTCAGCAATGTTTCCATGTCATAATGTGGTTGCAAAAAGTCACTGCTAGGAGTGCAACACCTTTTCCACCACTCCTGCTTCCATTATTTGTATTAGCATCAACGTATATTTATGGGCAGAAACATTTTAAAACTACTTATCAATTTTATGAAGAAAGTCTAGGCAAACATAGTATCACCTGTAAATATGTTCAACTATGCACACAGCCTGTGCTGCAAACAGGCCTAGACAGTGGAGCCCCTCACTGCCTTTCAAAGTCTGCCCAGCAGGGAGGCCAGGTGAGAGGGCCTGTGGCCATGCTTCTAGAAATGATCAGAAAACATGCTCCAACCCATGTGCTAGACCCAGCATCTCACAACAGTTGTCTCACAGGGCACATCAGGCAGGTGGTCTCTGGTGAGGAAAATGGGAGCTATGTATCCATGAAAATGATTTCAAAATGGGAAATCAGGGGAAAATTTGAGACTTTCTCCTGGGCTGAAAGGCTGGGGAGTGAGGGCCAGGGAGGCAACAAGCAATGACCTCTGCAGCCTGCAGCACCAAAGCAGGTGATTCTCAAAAGCTGCCACCATCAAGGACCTTCCTTCTCCAGTCTCCAAACTTTATACAAGTGTCTCACAGAAGGGATTCCAGGGAGCATTGCTGGGTTTCTTGCCTGCAGTAACAAAAGAGAAGATATGAACAGCAGTCATGCCTGGCCACCAATAGACGATCAGCATGACCTATACTGTGGTCTCTCAGCATCGCTTACCTATTAAACCTCTGGGCAGCATCCTCCCCTCAGAGTAAGCCCCATCTCTTCTCTGCTCTTCTCAGAGACCCGTAAGCCAGAGACTAACCCCTAAATAACATTCATCCCATGCCCAGCTGAGTCACAACCCCATTTGAGACCTTGTAACTTACACCTTGTATTAATGAGTGGTGGACAGAGAGATAAGAAAGATCTAGGTAAACATATGCAAACATGTACATATTCAAGCAAATAACTCAGGCCTTGACAATTTCTTTCCCACTGTCCAAGTCACATTTCTTTTACCTGGGCCCAGGTCTCAGCTGATTATGGTTCTTTACTTGGCTGGGTGACCCAAACCTTCACTCCTGAAGGATCTAATCATGATCCACGTTGGACCGCTGCCTCCTTCCATTAATTTTCACCATGTGCTAGCACAAAGAGACACTCCACATTACAGAAACATTTTATCAAGAACCAACCACTTATCAGCATGGAAATTCTCTGCTCACTGGGACAGCGACACCATGGGCCCAAGGTAACTGGGTGCCATTCTCAGATGAAGTCTTATGAAACAATTGTCACATATCTTCCTTAGGAGCCAAGACTTTCATGAAAACATTCAGGGTCCCAAACTGTAGGACTCAGAAACTGATGTTTGCAAAAGGGTCATCATATCACAGAGAAGGGGGTCATTTGCACATCTGCCTCTTGGTTGCTGGACTCAGGCTGGGGAGAAAATTCATCCAATGTTGGCCACACTCAAGGAATACATGGTACCCTGACAAAATAACCCAAGTCTGCGACATGCAGACCCTGAGCCAGTGCCACTCCTGAGTTTCAAAGGGCCTTCTCAGACTCTTCCAGGCTGGCAGCTCAGGTGAGGGGATGTCATGGGACCACATACGTGATGATGAGCCCATGTCCTTCTTTTTTGCCTGATGTGCTGCTGAGTAAGGACTCATTCCATACACCTGTGCACAGCGGTACTGGCAGAAACACAGCAAACAATGAAGGCCAATTGTCTTCAGAAGAATGTCTACTCCAAGGGAACTAGTCACTGTGCTTTGTGTGACTTGAGGAACCAGGTTGCTGAGTGGTCTTCAGGAAATGGTGCCATATCAGGGCCCATATCTGATTTTGCTGGAGCAGGCAGGGCCCCTGCAGTGGGGCAGTTGGACCAGCTTTGGGAGTGGAATCTCTGTGGTAGCCCCGCTAAGGCTCAGCTTCCTAGTCTGACCTGAGTTCTCCCCCCAACTCCACCTAGTGAGACTTCACGTTCCTGCCTGGTGCTCTGGAGCTCCTGGCTGGCTAGCTTACTGGTTCTTCTGTTGTTAGTTCACTCATTCAAGTGAACCCTGAAAGAGCTCCTAGCCCAGGCCCACCACACACTGGGGCATTCTCCTGGTCAAACTGAACTCCTTGCTGTGAGGGGTTGAAGATGATCTTGCTTGGAGCCCTGTGCTATGGAATCTTGCAACCAGGGCACAAACAGAAGAATAACATTATTAATAAAAATACTGTCATGGGGCAATCCCACTGTGGTAGCTTCTCTGCCCTCTCAATAAATCCTGATTACTCACAAAAAATACTGCCATGTTTAAATTGTTGCTACCATGTAGATGTAGGAGCAATGAATTCCCAGCCAACTGAAACCTTACTTCCTCCTCTAAAATGTTCATACTCAGAGACATTTTTCTAAAGGAAAGACCAACTTCTTGAAAAAATGAGAGCTGAATAAGATTGCAGACTTTCAATCAATCCTTTTTTAAGTTTGTAGGGGGGCAATGGTATATTTATAGCTGCTTCATTTGCATTCTCTCAGGTAGTAAAAAATGCAGAGTGTAACAATCTTGATTGCACTAAATAAATGCACAAAATAAGTGCATTTTAAATAAAAGAAATTGCTCTAGAATTTTATTTTAATGTATTGCTAGAGTGTTCATTTACTTTTAAGAAAGCTTGCCCTAATTACTTAAAATGCTAATCTTTTAGGGAAAACATATGAACAAACAAGCATGACTTCTGGATTATGCTGACATCTTTTCTTTATTTACTAGTTGCAGTGAGTTAATCAGTGTTAAGATCAACAAAACTTCTTAATTTTGCAGCATGACAGAACAGAGTGTGCTTTAAAATGTTTTCTGGACCTCAGAGAACAGTTGTTTTTCCCCTGGAAATATAAAAATCCATGAAGCATATAAGACACTGCTTTCACAGAATGCATTCTAATGTGGGAATAAACACCATAAATCTATCACATGAATCTATCAGTTAATGACTATTAAAAAAAATCAGGTGGTTACAAGTGCTCTGAAAAGAAATAATAGGATTGTGCCAATTTGATGACAAGTTGAATGACAAGATGGAAATGGGGAGATGGAAAGGAGATATTCTGGGTAGAGAAAAGAGCTCATGAAAAGGCAAATATTGTAGAAGAACATAAAGAGTTTAAAGAAGCTACATGGATCTATGTGTTGAGAGTTTAGTCTTCTGGGATGGGGAGGGGGACTTGCAAAACAGGGGGTTGGCGAAGTGGCAAGTTCAGATTTTGTTCTGAAGTCACATGAAGAATTTTGAGTTTTATACCTATCAATGACAAAAACATTTTAATATGAACTGGGTTAAATGGGGAACTAACGTAGTTTGACCTATGGTTTTAGAATATCATTCTGGTCCTGTGAGAATAATGAAATACAAAAGCAGGCATAACGTGAGACCAGTTAGGAGGATATTCCAGAAGTTCAGATAAACAATGAAGGTTTGGACTAGGGTGTACAGGTAGAGATGACTGTCATTGCTGCTGGACTGTATTTGCAGGAAAAATGATAGATGGAAGACTGAAATCTAGGACAATGTTTAGGTTTGAAATGTCAGATAATAGTGATTTTCATAAAGATTGGGGAATTTGGCGGTCGTAAAATATTTCCTTTTTTTTTTTTGAGTTGGAGTCTCACTCTCTTGCCCAGACTGGAGTGCAGTGGCCGCTCCCAGCCACTGCAGCCTCAATCTGCTGGGCTCCGGCCATTCTTTCACCCCAGCCTTCCAAGTAGCTGGAACTACAGGCGCGCGCTACCACACCCGACTAATTTTTTGATTTATTGTAGAGATGAGGTCTCACCAAGTTGCCCAGGTGGATCTCGAACCCACAGGCTCAGGCAATCCACTCACTTCAGCCTCCCAAGGCACGGGATTACAGGCTGAGTCACTGAGTCCAGCTGTAAAATATTTCTTAAAATGAGCTTGATATATTGTTAAGTAAAAGCACTTTGTAAATCAACATGTCCTTATGATCTCAGTGCTGCTGTAAAATAGTCCTCATATATTAATATGATAGAATTGGAAAGCCGGGCTCAGTGGCTCAGCCAGTAATCTTGTGCCTTTGGGAGGCTGAGGTGAGCGGATTGCCTGAGCCCGCGGGTTCGAGACCCGCCTGGGCAGGTGAGACCTCATCTCTACAAGAAATCAAAAAAATTAGCCGGGCGTGGTAGCGTGTGCCTGTAGTTCCAGCTACTTGGAAGGCTGAGGCGAAAGGATCGCTGGAGCCCAGCAGGTCGAGGCTGCGGTGGCCAGGAGCGGCCACTGCACTCCAGTCTGGGCGACAGTGAGACTCCAACTCAAAAAAAAAAAAAAAAGAATTGGAAGATGTGCACTAAAATTATCTGCTCTTAACGAAATACCTGCAAGTAGAAGGTGTTGAAATATCAGGAAAAAAGATACTGTTTATTCTCCTTTTCTCCTTCTTTCTCAATTACTTATTCTGATTTCCCACTTGCTTCATATATATTTAAAAATTTAAAATATACAAGGGGACCTCTCAAAACTGGAATTATCTTTTGGACAGTGGGATCCTTGAAGTACAGGCTTCCCTGGCTGGGTAAGAGTTGTAGGAACACCTTGGCATCAGTGTATCAGCTATGGTTGTTGTGAGAGGCTGAATTTGACTTCAATGGATCTTTTTTGGAGATTCTTTCAACGTGTTTGCCCATTTCATGATGAGTGATTTTATGAGTGCACCTGCCCACATTGTGCTGAGTGCTCAGCAGTTTTTAATCAGCAACAGCATGATCTTCGTGCCCCACCCTCCCTATTCACTCCATCTCTCCTTAAGTGACTTTTTTTTGCTTGTTTCCTTGGATGAAACAAAAGTGTTTTCAAAGGAAAATATTTTGCCCATGTGGAAGAGGTGAAAAAAAAAAACAGCAGAAGCACTCAAAGGAATCCAAATTGATGAGTTCTAAAAGCAGTGGAAAAAGCATCTTGATAGGTGTATTGCATCAACAAGAGAGTACTTTGAAGGTGACTGAAATTTAAACATGCAAAGATAAATACACAAGTTTTAATAAATAAATTCTGGATTTTTTAGTCCCTCCTCTCATATATGCAGCATGTTTATGATTTCAAGCATAAAAGTAAAATATAGTCCTTAGAGAACACCTAGAAAAATATCATGGCATGAAAAATAAAATTAAAGTTACCCACAGTCCCCAAATTATTCATATGTAATTACTGTTAAGAATTGAAGTGTATATATTCAAAACAGTTGCTGTGTGAGTGTATATATGTATGTATATGATTATGTACATGCATGCATTTATTGAGAGTATACATGAACTTATAATATGTACCAGAAGACAAAGTAAAGAAAAAGAGGGCAATGAAAAAAGACAATAGTTTGTAGCAATATTTATACAATAGTTAGTAGAAATATGTAAAGGCCCACATTATAGTCTATCTGGAAACCTATGGCATTAATTTCCCACAGTCAAAAACAGCATACATTTTAAAATACTTTCTATCTTTGATAGGCTGGAAAACTACTATTGCGTTTAGCTTCAACTAACTGAACAAGGCCTAGAGATGATTTTTCTCTTCACATGGCAGTACAGTGACTGAAAACAAATGCCAGTGGAACCACGCTCATGCCTCTACAAACCATGTTATAGTAACTCTAGCAATTTGGAGAATTGGAGGGTTATCAAGGTCCTGAAAGCTAAGTTAGCAATATTCTTTTTTTTTTTCATTAATCAGTATTTTTAATTATGGTTTTGTGGGGTACAGTTAAGGGTTAGGTGTACAATTACGTTTCATTCAGGCACCCTGTTGATAAGAGGTGTTTTCCCATCCCCTGACAGATATTTGCTACTGTTAATCCCATCCCCCTCCCCCCCATAGTTTCCCAGCACCATAAGTCATTTTCTTATAGTATTGCATTGGATGTTCAAGGTCCATTATATGAGTGAGAACATGTGATATTCGGATCTTTGTTTCTGTGAGAGGTCACTCAGTATTATAGACTCTAGTTCCATCCAGGTTGCAGTGAAATTCATGATTTTGTTCTTTTTATGGCTGAGTAGTATTCCATCATGTATATGTACCACTTTTTAAAATCCAGTCCTCTTTTAATGGGCAGCATGGTTGTTTCCAGGTTCTTGCTATTGTGAACAATGCGGCAATAAACATACGTGTGCAGGTGTCTTTTTTATAGAGTGATTTGTGTTCTTCAGGGTATATTCCCAGTAGGGGGATTGCAGGGTCATATGGAAGGTCAATTTTTAGAGCTTTTAGGAGTCGCCACACTGCTTTCCACAGAGGTTGCACTAGTTTACACTCCCACCAACAGTGTAGAAGTGTTCCCTTTTCACCACACCCTCTCCAGCAGCTGTTATTTTTTGAGTTGTTGATAATTGCCATTCTGACTGGAGTTAGGTGGTATCTCAGTGTGGTTTTGATTTGCATCTCCCTGATGATTAGTGAGGTTGAGCATTTCTTCATGTGTTTGTTGGCTGCTTGAATGTCTTCTTTTGTGAAGTGTCTGTTCATATCTTTTGCCCATTTTATAATGGGGTTGTTTGTTTTCTTCTTTTCAGTACGTTTCAGTTCCTTGTAGATCCAGGATGTTAAGCCTTTGTCAGACCTAGAGTTGGCAAATACTTTTTCCCAGTCTGTAGGCTGTCTCCCTGCTCTCTTGATGGTTTCTTTGGCTTTGCAGAAGCTTGTCAGTTTAATAAGGTCCCATTTGTCTATCTTCTCTCTTAAGTCCTGTGGGTTTCGGGTTTTGTACAGGAATTGGATGCCAGTTCCGATTTCCATGAGGGTATTTCCTTCCTTTTCTAAGGTTCTGATGGTTTGAGGTTTTACATTTATGTCTCTGATCCATTTGGAGTTAACCTTTGTGCATGGGGATAGATAGGGGTCCTGTTTCAATCTTCTGCATGTGGTCAGCCAGTTTTCCCAGCACCATTTACTGAATAGCTTCTCCTCTCCCCATTGTTAGGTGGTGGGGGCTTTGTCGAAGATGAGTTGGTTGAGAAATTGAGGTTTTGCTTCTGGAATCTCAATTCTGTTCCATTGATGTATATGCCTGTTCCTGTACCAATACCAAGCTGTTTTGATGATTGTAGCTTTATAGTAAAGTTTGAAATCTGGTATCGTGATACCACCTGCTTTGGTTTTTTTGCTGAGGATTGATCTGGCTATTCTTGGACGTTTGTGTTTCCATATGAATTCCTGTGTTGTTTTTTCTAGGTCTGAGAAGAATGTTGTTGGTAATTTAATGGGTATTGCATTGAATTTGTAGATTGCCTTAGGTAAGATGGACATCTTCACAATGTTGAATTTCCAATCCACGAGCATGGGATATTTTTCCACTTGTTCATGTCAGCTTTGATTTCTTTGAGCAGTGTTTTGTATTTTCATTGTAAAGGTCTTTCATGTCTCTGGTTAGGAAGATGCCAAGGTATTTCATTTTTTTTGTGGCTATTGTGAATGGACCTGTGTTTTTTATTTGGGTTTATGTTTGCTTATTATTGGTGTAGAGAAATGCGATTGTCTTTTGTACATTTATTTTGTATCCTGAGACTTTGCCAAAGGCTTTTATCAATGTAAGGAGGCCTTTGACAGATTCTCTAGGGTTTTCAAGGTACACCATCATATTATCTGCATAGAGAGATAACTTGCCTTCCTCTTTTCCTATTTGAATACCTCTGATTGCCTCCTCTTCTCTGATTGCTTTAGCCAGGACTTCCAATACTATGTTGGACAGGAGGGGAGAGAGTGGGCATCCTTGTCTAGTTCCAGTTTTCAGGGGAATTGGTTCCAATTTTTGTCCATTTAGGAGTATGCTGGCTGTGGGTTTCTCATAGATGGCTTTTACTATTTTGAGGTATGTTCCCCGTATGCCTAGATGTTCAAGGGTTTTTATCAAGAAGGGGTGCTGGATTTTATCAAAAGCTTTTTCTGCATCTAGTGATATGATCATGTGGTTTTTGTTTTGACATCTGTTGATGCATTTAATTACATTTATGGTTTTATGAATGTTGAACCAGCCTTGCATGCCAGGAATGAAGCCTACTTGGTCATGGTGGATGATTTTTGAGATGTATTGCTGAATCCGGTTTGCTAGGATCTTGTTGAGAATTTTAGCATCTATGTTCATCAAAGATATTGGCCTGTAGTTCTCTTTCTTTGTTGGATCTTTACCTGGCTTGGGTATCAATGTGATGTTGGCTTCGTAAAATGATTTGGGGAGAGTTCCATCTTTTTCAATCGCCTGGAATACCTTCAGTAGGATTGGTATCAGCTCCTCCTTGAATGTCTTGTAGAATTCTGCTGGGAAGCCATCTGGACCAGGGCTTTTTTTTGTACGAAGTTTTCTTATTACGTAGTCGATTTCCTTGATTGTTATTGGTTTATTTAGGGTCTCAATTTCTTCTTGTTCCAACCTAGGTAGGTTGTGTGATGTCAGAAAGTCCTCCATTTCCTTAAGGTTTTCAAGTTTGTTTCCATACAAGTGTATGTAGTAGTCTCTAATGATCTTTTGTATTTCTTCAGGGTCAGATGTGACTTCATCTTTAGTGTTTCTGATTATGCTTATTTGTTTTTTTTCTCATTTTTTCTTGGTCAGTCTAGCTAGGGGACCATGAATCTTGTTTACCCTTTCGAAGAACCAGTTTTTTGTTTCATTGATTTTTTGTATTATCTTTTTGTCTTCTATGTCCTGGATTTGGGCTTTTATTTTGGTAATCTGGATTCTTCTGCTGAAATTAGGGTTTTTGTGGTCTTGCTTTTCCAGGTTCTTTAGGTGGCTTGTTAGGTTGTGAATTTCTGTTCCTTCCATTTTCTTCATGTGTGTTTGTAGGGATATAAATACCCCTCTTACTACAGCTTTCAGGGCATCCCAGAGATTCTGGTAAGATGTTTCTTCATTTTCATTTGTTTCCAGGTATATATTGATCCCTGTTTTGATTTTGTCATTGACCCAGGAGTTGTTTAGCATCATGCTGTTTAGTGTCCATGTATTTGTGGGTTTTGGGGGGACTTTGTTGGTGTCAATGTTTATTTTTATTCCACTGTGGTCTGAGAAGGTGTTTGGTAGAATTTCGGTCCTTTTAAATTTGCATATGCTTGTTTTATGACCGAGTATATGGTCGATCTTAGAATATGTTCCATGTGGTGATGAGTAGAATGTGTATTCTGTGGTCTTTGGATGGAGTGTTCTGTAGGTATCAATTAAGTCCATTTGGTCCAGAGTCACATTGAGGTTCCGGATCTCCTTGCTGATTTTTTGTCCTGATGATCTGTCTAGGTTTGTGAGTGTGGTATTGAAGTCCCCAGTTATGATAGTGGTAGAGTCAATATCTTTCTTTAGTTTTCCAAAAAGTTGCTTTATGAAAGTTGGCGCACCTATGTTGGGTGCATAAATGTTTAGGATAGATATTTTTTGTTGATGGATTGAGCCTTTTATCATTATGTAGTGGCCTTCTGTATCTTTTTTGATTTTTAATAGCTTGAAGGGTATTTTGTTTGAAATTAAGATTGCTACTCCTCCTTTCTTTTGTATTCTGTTCACCTGAAAGTTTGTTTCCCATCCTCTTTCTTTGAGTCTGTGGGTGTCCTTTCTAGTGAGGTGAGTCTCTTGAAGGCAATAGATTGTTGCCTGATGATATTTTATCCATTTTACCATTCTATGTCTTTTCAGTGGTGCATTTAGTCCATTCACATTTAGGCTAATAATAGAAATGCAAGAGTTGATCCCTGTCATAAGGTTCTTACAGAGTTGATCCTGTTTATTTGTTGTCTTTCTTTGGGTTTTGGAGTGGTTCATGTGTGTTTTTAATCTTTTGCCTGTACTCTTGTGAAGAATGCTTTTGTTCTTTTTTCTTTTTCTTCTGTGTTCAGTACTTTCTTAAGTGTTTCTTGTAGAGGTGGTCTGGTGGTAGTGTAGGTTCTTAGGGATTGGATGTCCGGAAAAGATTTCAATTCTCCCTCACTAATGAAGCTTAGTTTGGCTGGGTAGGTTATTCTTGGTTGAAATTGTTTCTCTTTTAGAACTTTGAAGATATGGCTCCAGGCTCTTCTGGCCTGAAGGGTTTCTGTGGATAAATCTGCTGCTATTCGAATTGGTTTTCCCTGGTAGGTAGTCTGGCCTTTTTCTCTTGCTGCCTTTAGGATTTTTCCTTTCATAGCTACTTTGTTAAGGCGAATTATTATGTGTCTGGGAGCTGGTCTTCTCGTTTGTTGTCTTGCAGGGGTTCTCTGAATCTCTTGTGTTTGAATTTTTTCATCCTTGATGAGATGAGGGAAGTTTTCTTGAATGATTTCATGAAATGTTTGTTCCACCGTGGCTTCTGTTTCTCTTCCTGCCTCAGGAAGCCCAATTATTCTCAGGTTTGGTCTCTTGAAGTGATCATTCATCTCTTGTAGGTTTTGTTCTGTCTTTTTGAGCTTCTTTTCTATACTTTTGACAGTTTGGGTTAGTTCTGTGTTTTGGTCTTCGAGCTCTGAGATTCTTTCTTCGGCTTGGCTGATTCTGCTTTCCATGCTTATTAGTCTGTTGTTCATTTCCATCACAGTATTCTTTACTGCTGTCATTTCTGACAACAGCTCCTTCCTATTTTCCTCTTGTCTCTCCTCAATTTTAAAAATTCTCTCCATGAATGTCTTGATGTCTGGGTTTGTTGCATGTAACCAGTCATTCTGGGGACTCTTCATTGTCTGTGTTCCAGAATCTGTTTTCTCAGTTTCTGATTTCCCAGGGGTCTGTGTAGGACCTATATTCTTCATTTGGTTTTTCTTCATTTGTGCGTTTTTTCCCCCTCTCTACTTTTTCCTTCCCTCCACATCACTGTTTTCTTTAATTCTGTTATTCAGGGGTAAAGGGATTGGTTTTACTTCTGTTTGTTCAATCTCCTATTCTTTATGTATGTCCTCTTACTTTGTTCAATTCTGAAGTTGCACTGTAGGTTGGAGGTGGTCCTTTTTGCAGTTTTGAGATATATTTAAGGGGAGAGCTGTGATTCAAAATCTGTCTGCAGGTCCTGGTATTCGCTGACAGGTGTGTGGATAATGTGGAACCCACTTCCCACTGTCCTGGAATCTGTCCGTGCAGTGGGGCTGTAGGTTTACTCCCTGAAATAAAATGTGGTTAGCAGAGGGGAGAGAATGGAGCAGATAGTGGGTTGAAGAGGGGAGTGGAGAGATAGAGGAGTGAGGGGGGAAACAAATGAGTGTGCCAACAAATAGAGAGAGAGGCCTATACTGAAACAGATAAAAACAATAGACCACAGCTACAGTCGAACCAACTCTCATACAAACAAAAATAAAACATATAGTGATGCTAATATACAAGCTCACCAACCACCTTGTTAGTGTGCTGTTCCTCTATACAAAGATATGGTTTACAGAGAGAAGAAAAGAGAAGAAAAGGAAAAGGAAAAAAGAAAAAAGGGAACAATACAGTATGAATAGAATTAAGTCATTAAACTGATAGAATCAATGAGGCACACTCTGAGACCTTTCGTTTAAGTCCAATGTCTTTTCAGGTCTGATTTCTAGTTTTCTTTTCAAGCTGGTAAATTAGTTTGCAGTTAGAGTCAATTGCCCCTGATCTACTGTGAAGGACAGTTCAGTTCAACCTTCCTTCAGCAGTTTGGTCTATGTCTTTATCAAGCTTATTTCTCCCGTTTCGGTATTGTTACCTTGAATCGCCAGCAGGTGGTGCTATCTCATCTGCTCGCCCTAGAGGAGGTGGGGCTGGACAGGAACAAGATGGCTGCCTGCCTCCGAGCAGGCAACAGGAGCCCCAGGCCAGGCGGGCAGGATAGTCTCGGACACAGGATAGGTGGCAGCGATCCCAGCAGATCTTCCCTGAAGCGGTTCGTTGTGGATCTCCTCGGGCCGCATGGTGCGATATGCTATCCCTCCCAGAGGCCGCGACGTCGGTGGTGCTGGCGATGGCAGCAGAAGCGGCGGTGGGGGGAGGGGCGGCTGCGGCGGCAGCAGCTGCGGTGGCAGGACCGTTTGGAATGCAGTCAAAGCTGTCCAGTCGTTCCGATGGCAGCGGCCGAGCTCTGTCTGTAGAGCAGGCTGCGATGCTGGGGTGCCCAGCCCCCCGGGGCGAGAGTCAGAGACCCACTGCAGATCTCCCATGCAGAGGGCTTCAGACGCTGGGTTGCCGTGTCGCCATCTTACCGCGTCCCCAGTTAGCAATATTCTAAACACTTTTGTCAGAGATAGGGTAACTGTACATTTACAGAATTTTTGTGGTTCTAATATCAACTCTCTGGAGAAAATGAGTCATACAGTCCTTTGTCACATTAATCAATTTAAAATATAAACATCTCTTAAGGACACAAGCCTCTACAGCACAGCTGTTTGGGATGTCTTATAAAAACAAATTAACTTCCATCATATTTGAATTTCTGCCATCTCTTTTAGTTGCAATTTAATATAATAAGTGTTATTAAATGACTGAATAACTTTCAAAACCAATCAAGTGTATAAACACATAAATAAAAGCACAACTCTATAAAATCCCATCTAAAATAGGAAAAGTTTAAAACAAAAGTTGAAGGTTAGAAAATACATTAGTTGATAATGATTAAGCCATAAGAATTGATAATATTTATCTCTTATTGGAATTAAAATCCAGCGCACTGTGAATTATATGATTATTTAAAAACAAACTTGTAGAACAAATTATGATACTTTACGCTAGTGTCACTCTTCTTTCCAGTTCTTTTTATTTTTTCCTTGCATCATTAATTTTATTTATTTCTTTTTTAATTTTAAAGATGTAAGATATTACATTGCCATAACGAAGGACAAACACATGGACTTCGCAGTAACTTGGATGAAGTTAGAGTCTATAATACTCAGTGATCTATCATAGAAACAAAGAAATGAGTACCAAATGTTCTCACTCATAAGCAGATCCTGAACATTTGTCATAATACTATAAGAAAGAGATTGGCAGTAGCAGCACACTGCTGGGAGTGAGGAGAACTTTATGTAGATAAGGGAACCTGATCTCAAGCCAGGCAAAGTGGGGGACAAAGGGAGGCCCAAACTTTACCTGCGTGATGACTACTTGTATACTGAAACCTTCCCATTTCTCTATTATTTTTCTGTTTTATGTTATTCATGTGAACTTTATTTTTATACTTTATAAAAGAAGTTAGAATATTTCATTGGGGGATTAAAAGTAAACATCTCCAGGTCCTTTGTGTGCATGTGGGAGTGGAAGATGTGTGGATATGTGTGTGTGTGTATTTAAACTTCTAAAATCCGAGAGAAAAAAAAGTCTGTATTAATAGAACAAATAGCAAGTGCAGAAGATAAAGAAAAAATGACTTTTCTTTTTTTTTTGACTTGGAGTTTCACTCTGTCACCCAGACTGGAGTGGAGTGGCCGCTTCCGGCCACCACAGCCTCGACCAGCTGGGGCTCCGGCAATCCTTCCGCCTCAGCCTTCCAAGTAGCTGGAATTACAGGCATGCACTACCACACCCGGCTGATTTTTTTGATTTATTGTAGAGATGAGTTCTCACTGCCCAGGCAGGTCTCGAACCCGCGGGCTTAGGCATAAAGAAGCCTGCAGTATCAGTAGTGGAAAGGATCTTTAATTAACCTGTGTTTTACAGTCTCAGTCACTGACTTTTTGGCTGATAGGTTATATAGGCAATTCTGTTAGGTGATACACAAATGTGGCCACATTGTAGTGTCCATCAGGCTTTTGCTTCTGGTTTCATCCACAGAAACACATTCAAATAATACTTCCTTCACCAATAATACACATCTTCATTTTAATGTCTATAGGAATTGTCTCTACTAGCTACTAAAGCAAACAATTCAAAGAAAACCAGGAAATAATCTACATTTAGTGACATGCATTTCATTATTAACTATGCTTCATGAAAAAGACATATTTGAAGCAGATTTACTGATTGTAACACATTCACAAATATCAGAGACAGCAAATTGATTGTGACCTTCTATTACAATCACAGCATGACCTCCTAGTCAAATACAAGCTTGCAGAATGACATGTCTCACTTCAGAAATGCCACCCATTTTGTCTGCTGACATTCAGTATTATCTCAGTAGAGAGTTAAAGACTGGCAGAGTTTTGCATGACTCAATTCTCCTTTTGTGAATACCTAAATGCTAATCATTGTGAAAAGCACAATCTCAATTTGAAGCAAATTTCCATATGTGAGTCCCATATCTAACTCATTTATGACATTCAACGACCTTGACATTGGTCGTGACATTCTTTGCCATTCTTATGACAAGCCATCTCCATATTTGAAATGGGTTTCTTCCCTTTCCTCCTCCCCTCCCCTCCCCTCTTATTGCTTCCTCTCCCCTCCCCTCCCCTTTACAACCCTTTCCGTTTGTGTTTATAGGTCTCTTTCTTGCCCCAGTCCAGGCAATGTCTTTCTCCTCTAATTGTTGATCATGGCTTGATATAGTTCCTACATCCCATGGGATGCTTTCTCTTATCACACTATTCCACACAGAGTTCATCAGCATTTCAACTTCTATGACACTTCCTTTAGGCCTACAGGTTTAGTGCATTTTAAATTTAAATTGTAAAATGCAGCATCTTTATTCTGGTTATGTAGGTAAAATAATTCTCAGTACTTTACTAAGAGCCTTTCTTTTTATAATTCCAAAGATTTTTTTTTAATTTTTAATTTTTAAATTTTAAATTTTTAATTTTAAAATTTTTAATTTTAAAATTGTGATATATATTTGTAAACCTAAAACAATTTTAGGTTTACAAATATATATCAGGTTTGCACTAGTTTACAATTTAGGTTTACAAATATATATCATTCAGGAACCCTTGTTGATAAGGGGTGTCTCCCTGTCCCCAGACAGATATTCACTACTATTAGCCCCACCTCCCTTCCCCTCCCTATCCTCCCATAGTTTCCCACCACTGTCAGTCCTTTTCTTATAGCATTATGATAGAAGGCCCACTATGTGAGTGAGAACATGTGATATTCAGATCTTTGTTTCTGTAAGAGATCACTCAGTATAATAGACTTTAGTTCCATCCAGGTTGCTGAAAAATTCATGAATTCGCTCTTTTTTTATGACTGCGTAGTATTCCATCATGTATATGCACCACATTTTAAAAAATCTAGTCCTCTTTTGATGGACAGCATGGTTGGTTCAGGTCCTTGTTGTTGTGAACAATGCAGTGATAAACATACATGTGAAGGTATCTTTTGATAGAGTGATTTGAGTTCTTCGGGGTATATTCCCAGTAAGGGGATAGCAGGGTCATATGGGAGGTCAATATTTAGAGCTTTTAGGAATCGCCACAGATAAGGGTTAGGTTTACAAATATGTATCATTCAGGCACCCTTGCTGATAAGGAGTGTCTCCACAGAGGTTGCACTAGTTTACACTCCCACCAACAGTGTAGAAGTGTTCCTTTTTCACCACATCCTCTACAGCATGTTATTTTTTGAATTATTGATAGCTGCTATTCTGACTGGAGTTAGGTGGTATCTCAGTGTAGTTTTGATTGGAATTTCCTTGATGATTAGTGAGGTTGAACATTTATTCATGTGTCTGTTGGCTGCTCAGATGTCTTCCTTTGAAAAGTGTCTGTTCATATCTTTTGCCCACTTTATAATGGGGTTGATTGTTTTTTTCTTTTCTGAACGTTTGAGTTCCTTGTAGATCCAAGATGTTAGGCCATTGTCAGACCTGGAGGTGGCAAATATATTTTCCCAGTCTGTGGGCTGTCTCCCTGTTCTCTTGATGGTTTCTTTTGCATTGCAGAAGATTGTCAGTTTAATGAGGTCCCACTTGTCTATCTTATCTCTTATGGCCTGTGGGCTTGGGGTTTGTTCAGGAATTGGATGCCAGTTCCAATTTCCATAAGGGTGTGTCTTGCATTTTCTAAGGTTCTTATGGTTTGAGGTTTTACATTTAGGTCTGTGATCCACTTAGAGTTAATTTTTGTGTGTGGGGATAGATAGGGATCTTGTTTGAGGCTACTGCATGTGCTCAGCCAGTTTTCCCAACACCATTTACTGAATAGGTTCTCCTCTCCCCAGTGGTAGGTGGTGGAGGCTTTGTCAAAGATGAGTTGGATGAGAAATTGAGGGTTTTTTTTCCTGGAATCTCAATTCTATACCATTGGTCTATATGCCTGTTTAAATTCCAAGTTGTTTTGATTATTGCAGCTTTATAGTAAAGTTTGAAGTCTGGTAGTGTGATATCTTGCTTTGTTCATTTTTTTTTTTTTTTTTGCTGAGGATTGTTCTGGCTATTCTTGGTCATTTGTGTTTCCATATGAATTCCTGTATTGTTTTTTCTAGCTGTGAGAAGAATGTTGCTGGTAATTTGATGGGTATTGCATTAAATCTGTAGATTGCCTTAGGTAGGATGGACATCTTCACAATGTTGATTCTTCCAATCCATGAGCAGGGGATATTTTTCCATTTCTTTGTGTCATCATTGATTTCATTGAGCAGTGTTTTGCAGTTTTCATTGTAAAGGTCTTTCACATTTCTGGTTAGGAAGATGCCAAGGTATTTCATTTTTTTGTGGCTATTGTGAATGGAATTGTGTTTTTTTATTGGGTTTTTTGTTTGTTTATTGTTGGTGTAAAGAAATGCGATTGTCTTTTGTACATTTATTTTGTATTCTGAGACTTTGCCAAAGGTCTTTATCAGTGTAAGGAGGTTTTTGACAGATTCTCTTGGGTTTTCAAGGTACACAATCATGTCATCTGCAAAGAGAGATTACTTGACTTCCTCTTTTCCTATTTGGATACCCCTGATTGCCTTCTCTTCTCTGATTGCTCTAGTCAGGACCTCCAGTACTATATTAAACAGGAGGGGTGAGAATGGGCATTCTTGTCTTTTTCCAATTTTCAGGTTCCAATTTTTGTCCATTTAGGAGCATGCTGACTGTGGGTTTCTTATAGATGGCTTTTACTATTTTGAGGAATGTTCCAAGTAGGCCTAGATGTTTGAGGGTTTTTTATCAAAAAGTGTTGGATTTTATCAAAAGCTTTTTCTTCATCTAATGATAAAATCATGCGGTTTTTATTTTGACATCTGTTAATGTATTTAATTACATTTATGGTTTTATGAATGTTGTGTCTGTCTTCTATCCCAGGGATGAAAACTACTTGGTCATGATGGCTGATTTTTGAGATGTGTTTTTGAATCCAGTTTGGTAGATCTTGTTGAGAATCTTGGCATCTATTTTCATCAAAGATATTGGCCTGTAGTTCTTTCTTTGTTAGGTCTTACCTGACTTGGGTATCAATGTGATATTAGCTTCATAAAATGATTTGGGGAGAGTTCCACCTTTCTTAATTGCCTGGAGTACCTTCAATAGGATTGGTATCAGCTCCTCCTTAAATGTCTTGTAGGATTCTGCTGGAAAGCCATCTGGTCCAGGACTTTTGTTTGTAGGTAGATTTCTTATTACATAGTGAATTTCCTTGATTGTTATTTGTGTATTTATGGTCTCCATTTCTTCTTGTTCAACCTAGGCAGGTTGTGTGAGGTCAGAAAGTCCTCCATTTACTTAAGGTTTTCAAGTTTTTTCCATACAAATGTACATAGTAGTCTCTAATGATCTTTTGTATTTCTTCAGGGTCAGATGTGATTTCATCTTTTGTGTTTCTGATTGTGTTTATTTGGGCTTTTTCTCTCTTTTTCTTGGTCAGTCTAGCTAGGGGACCATCTATCTTGTTTATCCTTTCAAAGAACCAGGCTTTTTGTTTCATTGATTTTTTTGTATTATCTTTTTGTCTTCTATGTCCTGGATTTCGGCCTTTATTTTGGTAATCTGGTTTCTTCTGCTGAAGTTACGGTTTTGGTGGTCTTGCTTTTTCGGCTTCCTTAGGTGGCTTCTTAGGCTGTTAATTTGTGATCCTTCCATTTTCTTCATGTGTGTCTGTAGAGATATGAATTCCCCTCTTACTGCAGCTTTCATGGCATCCCAGAGATTTTGGTAATATGTTTCTTCATTTTCATTTGTTTCCAGATATCTTTTAATCTCTGTTTTGATTTCATCATTGACCCAGGAGTTGTTTAGCATCATACTGTTTAGTGTCTATGTCTTTGTGGGTTTTGGGGGAACCTTGTTGGTGTTGATCTTTATTTTTATTCCACTGTGGTCTGCATGACAAAATTTCGATCTTTTGAAATTTGATTATGCTTGATTTATGGTCAAGTATGTGGTCAATCTTATAGTACATTCCATGCGGTGATGAATAGAATGTGTATACTGTGGTCTTGGGGGAGTGTTCTGTAGGTATTAATTAAGTCTGTTTGGTCAAGAGTCACATTGAGGTTCTGGTTCTCATTGTTGATTTTTTGTCCTGCTGATCTGTTTACAGTTGTGAGTGGGGTATTGAAGTCCCCAGCTATGATAGTGTTAGAGTTGGTATCTTTTTTGAGTTTACATAGAAGCTGCTTTATGAAAGTTGGAACTCCTATGTTGGGTGCATATATGTTTATGATGGATATTTCTTGTTGATGGATTGAACCTTTTATCATTATGTAGTGGCCTTCTGAATCTTTTTTAAATTTTGATAGCTTAAAGGGTATTTTGTCTGAAGTTAAGATTGTGACTTCTCATTTCTTTTGTGTTTCATTCGCCTGAAAGTTTTTTCCCAGGCTCTTACTTTGAGTGTGTGTGAATGTTCTTTCTAGTGTGATGAGTCTGTTGAAAGCAATAAATTGTTGTCTGGTGAATGTTATCCATTTTGCTATTCTATGTCTTTTCAGTGGTGCATTTAAACCATTCACATATAGACTAATTATTGAAATGCGAGAGTTGATCCCTGCCCTAAGGTTCATTTTTTTAATCAATTTTTTTATTATGATTTTGTGGGGTATGGTTAAGGGTTAGGTATACAAATATGCTTCGTTCAGGCACCCTTGTTGATAAGAGGTGTCTCCCTGTCCCCAGACAGATGTTTACTACCATTAGTTCCATCACCCTTCCCCTCCCCCACCATAGTTTTCCACCACTGTCAGTCATTTTCTTATGGTAGTACATTGGATGATCCAGGTCCACTATATGAGTGAGAATATGTGATACTCAGATCTTTGTTTTTGTGAGAGGTCACTCAGTATTATAGACTCTAGTTCCATCCAGGTGCAGTGAAATTCATGATTTTGTTGTTTTGTATGACTGCATAGTATTCCATCATGTATATGTACCACAGTTTTTTAACCCAGTCCTCTTTTGATGGACAGCATGGTTGGTTCCAGGTTCTTGCTATTGTGAACAATGCTGCGATAAACATTAGTGTGCAGGTATCTTATTGATAGAGTGATTTGAGTTCTTCAGTGTATATTCCCAGTAGGGGGATTGCAGGGTCATATAGAAGGTTGATATTTAGAGCTTTTTGGAACCGCCACACTGCTTTCCACACAGGTTGCACTAGTTTACACTCCCACCAACAGTGAAGTGTTCCCTTTTCGCCACATCCTCTCCAGCAACTGTTGTTTTTTGAGTTATTGATAATTGCCATTCTGACTGGAGTTAGGTGGTATCTCAGTGTGGTTTTGATTTGCATCTCCCTGATGATTAGTGAGGTTGAACATTTCTTCATGTGTCTGTTGGTTGCTCAGATGTCTTCCTTTGAAGTCTCTGTTCATATCTTTTACCCATTTTATAATGGGATTTTTTTTTTCCTTTTCAGCATGCTTGAGCTCCTTGCAGATCCAAGATGTTAAGCCTTTGTCAGACCTGGAGTTGGCAAATACTTTTTCCAAATCTGTAGGCTGTCTCCCTGCTCTGTTGATGGTTTCTTTGGCTTTGCATAAGCTTGTCAATTTAATGAGGTCCCACTTGTCTATCTTATCTATTATGGCCTGTGGGTTTCGGATTTTGTTCAGGAATTGGATGCCAGTTCCAATTTCCATGAGGGTATGTCCTTCATTTTCTAAGGTTCTTATGGTTTGAGGTTTTACATTTAGGTCTCTGATCCATTTGAAGTTAATTTTTGTGTGTGTGGATAGATAGGGGTCCTGGTTCAATCTTCTGTACATGGTCAGCCTGTTTTACAGCACCATTTACTGAATAGGTTCTCCTCTCCCCAGTGGTAGGTGGTGGAGGCTTTTCGAAGATGAGTTGGTTGAGAAATTGAGGTTTTGCTTCTGGAATCTCAATTATATTCTAGTGTTCTATATACCTGTTCCTGTACCAATACCAAACTGTTTTGATTATTGTAGCTTTATAGTAAAGTTTGAAGTCTGGTTATATGATACCACCTGCTTTGTTTTTGTTTGCTGATGATTGTTCTGGCGATTCTTGGTCATTTGTGTTTCCTTATGAATTCCTGTGTTGTTTTTTCTAGGTCTGTGGAGAATGTTGCTGGTAATTTGATAGGTATTGCATTGAATCTATAGATTGCCTTAGGTAAGATGGACATCTTCACAATGTTGATTCTTCCAATCCATGAGTATGGGATACATTTCCACTTGTTTGTGTCATCTTTGGTTTCTTTGAGCAGAGTTTTGTAGTTTTCATTGTAAAGGTCTTTCACATTTCTGGTTAGGAAGATACCAAAATATTTCATTATTTTTGTGGCTATTGTGAATGGAATTGTGATTTTTATTGGGTTTTCTGTTTGTTTATTATTGGTGTAAAGAAATGCGATTGTCTTTTGCACATTTATTTTATATCCTGAGATTTTGCCAAAGGCCTTTATCAGTGTAAGGAGGTTTTTGACAGATTCTCTTGGATTTTCAAGGTACATAATCATGTCATCCGCAAAGAGAGATAAATGACTTCCTCTTTTCCTATTTGGATACCCCTGATTGCCTTGTCTTGTCTTATTGCTCTAGCCAGGACTTCCAAAGTATAATGAATAGGAGGGGTGAGAGTGGGCATCCTTGTCTTTTTCCAGCGAAAATTGTTTCAATTTTTGTCCATTTTGGATTATCCTGGCTGTGGATTTCTTGTAGATGGCTTTTACTATTTTGCCTAGATGTTCATATGCCTAGATGTTTGAGAATTTTTATCAAGAAAGGGTGCCGGGTTTTATCAAAAGTTTTTTCTGCATCTAATGATATAATCATGTGGTTTTTGTTTTGACATCTGTTGATGTATTTAATTACATTTGTGGTTTTACGAATGTTGAGCCAGGCTTGCATCCCAGGGATGAAGCCTACTTGATCATGATGGCTGATTTTTGAGATGTGTTGTTGAATCCGGTTTGCTAGGATCTTGTTGAGAATTTTAGCATCTATTTTCATGAAAGATATTGGCCTGTAGTTCTCTTTCTTTGTTGGATCTTTACCTGGCTTGGATATCAATGTGATGTTAGCTTCATAAAATGATTTGGGGAGGGTTCTATCTTTCTCAATCGCCTGAAATACCTTCAGTAGGATTGGAATCAGCTCCTCCATAAATGTCTTGTAGAATTCTGCTGGAAAGCCATCTGGTCCAGGGCTTTTTTTTCTAGGTAGTTTTCTTATTATGTAGTCAATTTCCTTGATTGTTACTGGTCTATTTAGAGTCCCAATTTTCTTCTTTCAACCTAGGCAGGTTGTGTGATGACAGAAAGTCCTCCATTTCCTTTGGGTTTTCAAGTTTGTTTCCATACAAGTGTACATAACAGTCTCTAATGATCTTATGTATTTCTTCAGGGTCAGATGTGACTTCATCTTTTGTGTTTCTGATTATGCTTATTTGTTTTTTTCTCTCTTCTTCAGCCAGGGGACTGTTGATCTTGTGTATCCTTTCCAAGAACCAGCTTTTTGTTTCATTGATTTTTTGTATTGTCTTTTATGTCCTGGATTTGGGCTTTTATTTTGGTGATCTGAATTCTTCTGCTAAAATTAGGGTTTTTGTGGTCTTGCTTTTCCAGGTTCCTTAGGTGGCTTGTTAGGCTGTTAATTTGTGATCCCTCCATTTTATTCATGTGCGTTTGTAAGGATATAATTTCCCCTCTTACTGCAGCTTTCATGGAGTCCCAGAGATTTTGGTAAGATGTTTCTTCATTTTCATTTGTTTCCAGGTACATTTGATCTCTGTTTTGATTTCATCATTGACCCAGGAGAAGTTTAGCATCATACTGTTTAGTGTCCATGTCTTTGCGGGTTTTGGGGGGACCTTGTTGTTGTTAATGTTTATTTTTATTCCACTGTGGTCTGAGAAGGTGCATGGTAAACTTTTCGTCCTTTTAAATTTGCTGATGCTTGATTTATGGACAAATATGTGGTCAATCTTAGAATACGTTTCACGTGGTGATGAGTAGAATGTGTATTCTGTGGTCTTTGGATGGAGTGTTCTGTAGGTATCAATTAAGTCCATTTGGTCAAGAGTCACATTGAGGTTCTGGATCTCATTGCTGATTTTTTTGTCCTGATGATCTGTCTGGGGTTGTGTGTGTGGTATTAAAGTCCCCAATTATGATGGTGTTAGCGTCAATATCTTTCTTTAGTTTTCCTAGAAGTTGCTTTATGAATGTTGGCACACCTATGTTAGGTGCATATATGTTTCTGATATCATGTTGATGGAGTGAACCTTTTGTCATTATGTAGTGGCCCTCTGTATCTTTTTACATTTTTGATAGCTTAAATGGTATTTTGTCTGAAATTAGAATCGCAACTGCTCCTTGCTTTTGTGTTCCGTTCGCCTGCAAATTTGTTTCCTATCCTCTTACTTTGAGTCTGTGTGTGTCCTTTCTAGTCAGATAGGTCTCTTGAAGGCAGTATATTGTTGCCTGGTGATATTTTATCCATTTTGCCATTCTATGTCTTTTCAGTGGTGCATTTAGTCCATTCCCATTCAGGCTAACTATTGAAATGTGAGAGTTCATCCCTATCATACAGTTCTTATAGATTTGTTGTTCTTCCAGTTGGTGTTTTGTCTTTCCTTTGGCTTTGGGTTTGGTTCATGTGTATTTTAATCTTTTTCCTGTGCTCTTGTGGAGAACGTTGTTCTTTTTTCCCTTTTTTCAGTGATTATACTTTCTTAAGTGTTTCATGTAGAGGTGGTTTGGTGGCAGTGTAAGTTCTTAGGGATTGGATATGTGGGAAATATTTTAATTCTCCCTCGCTGATGAAGCTTAACCTGGCTGGGTAGGTTATTCTGGGTTGAAATTGTTTATCTTTTAGGACTCTGAAGATAGGGTTCCAAGCTCTCCTAGCCTGCAGGGTTTCTGTAGATAAATCTGCTGCTATTCTAATTGGTTTTCCATGGTAGTTGAACTGGCCTTTTTCTCTTGCTGCCTTTATCATTTTTTCTTTTATGCCTACTTTGTTTAGGCGAATTATTATGTGTCTAGGAGTTGGTCTTTTCATTTGTTGTCTTGCAGGGGTTCTCTGAATCTCTTGTGTTTGAATTTTTGCATCACTGATTAGATTAGGGAAGTTTTCTCGAATGATCTCATGGAAAGTTTGTTCTAGTGTGGTCTTTGTGTCTCTTTCTGCCTCAGGAAGACCAATTATTCTTAGGTTTGATATTTTGAAGTAATCACTCATCTCTTGCAGGTTTTGTTCTGTCTTTTTGAGCTTGTTTTCTGTGTTTTTAAGAGTTTGGTTTAGTTCTATATTTTAATCCTCAAGCTCTGAGATTCTTTCTTCTTCTTGGGTAATTCTGCTTTCCATGCTTATCAGTTTGTTATTTATTTCATTCACAGTATTCCTTATTACTGTTATCTCAGATATCAGCTCCTTCCTAGTTTATTCTTTTCGCTCCTCAATTCTTTTTAATCTATCCATTAATGTCTTGATATCTAGGTTTGTAGTTTGAGACCAGTCATTCTGGGGGTTCTTCATTGTTTGCACTCTGAAGTCAGTTTTCTCAGTGTCTGCCCTCCCAGGTGTCTGGGAGAGACCCATATTCTTCTTTTGGTTTTTCTTCATTTGTGTAGATTTTTCTCTCTCTCCCCCCTTCCCTCCCTTTCTTTAATTCTGTTTTTGAGAAGGTGGGATTGCTTTTTTTTCACTTGTATAATCTCCTGTTCTTCCTTATGAGGGTCCTCTGGCTTTGTTCACTTTTGAGGTTGGACTGTGGGCTGCAGGCTGTACTTTTTGCAGTTTTTAGGTTTAATTGAGGGGGAAGCTGTGATTCAGAATCTATATGCTGATTCCAGCATCCACCAACAGGTGTATGAGCCCACTGGAACCTAGTTCCCCCTGCCTTACAATCTGTCTGTGCAGCGGTATGTAGGTTTGGTCCCTGGATCAAAAGGACCTACAAAAGGGGAAAATAATGGAGGAGGGGGATCAATAGGAAGTTAGAAAGAGAGAAGAGTGAGAGGCAAAACAGTCATACATACCACCTAACAGGTGAAAAAGAGACACAAGGCCGGAGAGAAGTGAAAAAAACACAGAAGGAAAATTCCCTAAAGAATACTGATAGCTCCACAGAGACAGACCAATAAAATCATGAAACAGATAGTGTAAGTCAGAAAGCAAACAAAAGTGAGCAAAACATATGGTCAGAATGATAAAATCAAAAGTCAAAATAAGAGATCAGACTAGCTGTGGAATCTTTCATGAGTGTCTAAAGTCACTTCAGCTCTGATCTCCAGCCTCTCCCTTTGTTTTTGTTGCAGGCAGCTAGCCTGCTGCCTGGGAGGTCTGCGATGCTTAGTTGTCTCTGTCTGTTCAGTGTAGGGGAGTGGCTTTGTCTCCCGTTTAACGATGTTACCTTAGGAACTGAGGTGTAGGCTCTGATAGGTGGGTGGGGCAATGCAAATCTACCTGGAGAATGGCCGAGGTGGCAGCTTCACTTTCAGGGATCTTTTCTCTCCGCTCATCTGGGTCTCTGGGCAAGATGCACTGGGATGAACTGCACAGCTGGGCACTGGATCCGGGTGTCACCAGCAGGCTGGGGTGGAGGAGAGTGTTGTGCATTCCCTTCTTTGGAACTGGGAGCCTCTGATCAGCACCTTACACAAGCTTGGGGTTCTGTTCCCTTACACAAGCTTGGGGTCACACACTGAGTGCCTCAGCCAGGGTGGGCCCAGGGATCCAGGGCTCCAAAACTCCAAAGGGTAGGTGGTGGCCCTGGGTCCCTCACAGTGTACTTCAGACAGAAATGGGACCAATATCTCTGAGGGGTGGATGCCCAGAGCCTCCCTGGGTGACCGGCATCTTGGTGCTGGGTGCTGGGCAGGACGATGTAGCCAGTAAGGGAGCTGAGACCCAAGCCTCCCGCACAGGCGGGAGTCACATATAGTGGAGCAATAGCTGCTGGGGGCCACATTATCTGGCCCTGTATGGGACCGAAGGTCCCTGGGCCTCGTACCAGAGCGGTTGGCCATGGGCAGGGGGCTGTGGGAAGAAAAGTAAGAGTCTTTTTGGGAACTCACGTTCGAAGAGTCTCACAAATCCACTTATGCTGTCGCCATCTTATTGGAACTTGTCATAAGGTTCTTGCAGAGTTGTTGTTCCTGTTTGTAGTCTTTCTTTTGGTTTTGGAGTTGGTTCATTGTGTTTTTATCTTTTTGCTGTACTCTTGTGAAGAATGTTGTTGTTCTTTTTTTCTTTTCTTCTGTGTTCAGTACTTTCTTAAATGTTTCTTATAGAGGTGGTCTGGTGGCAGCGTAGGTTCTTAGGGATTGGATATCTGGGAAAGATTTAAATTCTTCCTCACTGATGAAGCTTAGGCTGGCTGGATAGGTTATTCTTGGTTGGAATTGTTTATCTTTTAGAACTTTGAAAATAGGGTTCCAAGCTTTCCTAGCCTGGAGGATTTCTGTAGACAAATCTCCTGCTATTCTTGTTGGTCTTCCCTCATAGGTAGTCTGACCTTTTTCTCTTGCTGCCTTTAGGATTTTTTCTTTTATAGCCACTTTGTTTAGGTGAATTATTATGTGTCTGGGAGTTGGTCTTCTCATTTGTTGTCTTGCAGGGGTTCTCTGAATCTCTTGTATTTGTATTTTTGCATCACTTATGTGACGAGGGAAGTTTTCTTGAATGATTTCATGAAATGTTTATTCCAGTGTGGCCCCTGACTCTCTCTCTCTGCCTCAGGAAGGCCAATTACTCTTAGATTGGATCTCTTGAAGTAATCATTCATCTCTTGAAGGTTTTGTTCTGTTTTTGTAAGCTTCTTTTCTATGTTTTTGACAGTTTGGGTTAGTTCTGTATTTTGGTCTTCAAGCTCTGAGATTTTTTTCTTTTTCTTGGCTAATTCTGCTTCCCATGCTTATTAGTTTGTTATATATTTCCATGACAGTATTCTTTACTGCTGTTATTTCTGTCATCGGCTCTGTCCTATTTTCCTCTTGTCTCTCCTCAATTTTTAAAGTTCTCTCTATTAATGTCTTGATGTCTGGGTTTGTTGCATGTGACCAGTCATTCTGGGGGCTCTTCATTGTTTGTATTCCAAAGTCTGTTTTCTCAGTGTCTGACCTCCCATGGGTCTCTGTGAGACCTATATTTTTCTTTTGGATTTTCTTCATTTGTGCAGATTTTTCCTCCCTACTTTTCCCTTCCCTCCACTTCCCTGTCTTCTTTAATTCTGTTATTCAGCGGTTGAGGGGTTACTTTTACTTCTGTTTATTCAATATCCTATTTTCCTATTGTATTTCTTCATTCTTTGTTCAGTTCTGGAGTTGGACTGTAGGTTGAGGGCAGTCCTTTTTAGCAGATGTAAGATTTAATTAAGGGGGAAGTTGTGATTCTAAATCTCTCTGCAGATCCTGGTATTTGCCAATAGGTGTATGGATAGGCTGAAACCCACTTCCCATTGCCTTGGAATCTGTCCATGCAGTGGGGTTGTAGGTTTACTCCCTGAAAGCAATATGAGGTTAACAGAAGGAAGAGAATGGAGTAGGTAGTGGGGCAAAGAGGGGGGTGGAGAGAGAGGAGAGTAAGCAGGAAAACAGTTGAGTGTACTGACTAGCAAGTGAAAAGAGACACAAAGACTGAAACAAATAAAATGAAAAACACTAACCATGACTAAAAACTAACCAGCAACCATATAAAAAACTAAAACATACAATGATGCTAATGTACAAGCTAACCAACCTCCTTATTCACGTGCTATTCCTCTATACAAATATGGGCTTTACCAAGAAATGAAAAAAAAGTTAAAAAGAAAAGGGATAGATTAAGGTTAGTAAACTAACAGAGCCAACCAAGCACACTCTGAAATTTTCCTTTAAGTCCAATGTCCTTTCAGCTCTTTTTTCTAGCTGACTTTGCAGGCTGGTAGAATTGTTCACAGTTAGGGTCAGTTCATACACAAGCGTAAATATTAGTTTGAACATTAGGTAATTACTGCTTATGTAGATCAAAATGGTTGGATATTATCAACTTCTTATGGTTTCAAAATAATATTGTTATTTTATCATGAAAGACAATATCTTCTTATGCTTCTAATGAGATGTGACCTTGAGGAATCCTGTGCCTTCCCACACTTCATCCTTGTCCCCAAGAGACATTTAGCGCAATCTTACTTTCTGTAAGCCTCTCTATCCTTCATAGGATGATGTTATTTTTGAACTCTTAATATTAAGTTTTCTTGAATATACCACTTCTACTTTAAACCACACATTTTAAAAAAATAAAGCTCTTTATTTATCTATTAATTTTTCACTACATATTGCCTGCAATTTTTTTCTTTATTTTTCTTTATGCTAAAGATTTTCATTTATTTGTTCTTTGTTTAGATTCTTTCTAAAACATTTTATTCAGAAATGCTGTATGGATAATATATTTTCCTCAATCTTTTATGTACTATATGATATACATATACTCTTTTAATTTTTATTTTAATTATTTTAATTTTTTTTCTTTGAGTAGGAGTCTCACTCTGTTGCCCAGACTAGAGTGCAGTGGCCACTCCTGGCCACTGCAGCCTCGACTTGCTGGGCTCCGGCAATTCTTCCACCTCATCCTTCCAAGCAACTGGAACTACAGGCGCGCACTACCATGCCCAGCTAATTTTTTTGATTTATTGTAGAGATGAGGTCTCACCAAGTTGCCCAGGTGGGTCTCAAACACACAGGCTCAGGCAATTCACTCACTTTGGCCTCCCAAAGCATGTGATTACAGGCTGAGCCACTGAGCCTGGCTGCATATATTCTTTTTACATTTTCAGAGTTGCAGATTAAGATTTTAATGCCATATTGAATGGTGTAATGGACACTGGGGACTCAGAAGGAGGAGGGTGGGAAGGGGGAAGGATGAAAAGTTACCTGTTGACCAATATGTGTACATAAGAGTGGGAAGATTATACTTAAAGTTCAGAGTTAATTGTCACTATTCAATGCATCCATGTAACCAAAATCCATTGGTACTTCCCAAAGGTATTTGCAGCAAAAATGGTGAAGGACTCTAAAAAAAAATTAAAAAATAAAAATAAAATAAAATAAAATACTTGGTCCTATAAAAAAAGATTTTAATGCCAGACTGATTATTTTTCTATTATATATAACTTTTTATTTCCTCCAGGTGACTTGGAAAAGATGACTTTATCATAAATTCAGAAATTTTAATATCATCTGCTTAGATTTGTATTTTTTTAAATCAATATTTCCTGTTATGATTTCAACCTCTGAACTAAAATCTTTCTTGAGATCTATGATATTTTCTCATATTGGTTTAATTATTATCCATTTTTCCTTTGCTTTTTTTTCCCAAAAATTTATGGACCTATCCAAAGTTTTAACCTTTCTGCTCATAATTTCTCTCTTCCTGCCCTGTTGTGATGCATTTTTACATTTGATCTCCCTGTCCACTAATTTGTGTCTCAAAAGAGACAATCTGTTTCTTTTATATTTGCATTAAATATTTTAAACCAAAAGCCACATTTTTACAGTTTGGGAGTCCTTTTTATAGTTTCATTGACCTATTTGACTGTCTTTGTGCTGTTGTCAGTGTTGTCCAGGCTGCCTTCTCTCCCTCCTGAGGTTCTATTTCACCATGTTAAAATATGACTGTTTTCAGTGCTCCCCTGGTGTTCCTTCTCTGGCTGTCAGCTCCCCCCCCCCCAAGTTGGACATGATACTCCATTTTACTCTTGGCTTGCTCTCTTGGAGTTCTGTCCACTTGTCCCTTCCTGGCAACAATACCTCAGCTGGCAAGGTGTCAATAGACCCTCTCTGCTTTTCAAATTGATATGAGTATAATGTCCTCCTGATCCTGCTAGGATAAAGTGTGGAGAGGAGTCTGCTGACATGTTCAGAATGTTCAAGCCTGGTGTGCTGCCTTTCCCTGATCTATAGAGAATTAACTCCTTTCTCTGTTCAGGTCTCTTTAAGTCTTGTGATGGCTAATATTATATGTCAACTTGGCTGGGCCCTGATGCCCAGATTTTTAGTCAAACATTATTCTGGATATTTCTTTGAAAGAGTTTGTTTTTAATGAGATTGACATTTAAGTTTGTTAACTTTGAGTAAAACAAATTCCACTCTCTAATGTGGAAGAAGCTTATCCAACCAGTTGAATGACATAATGGAACAAAGACTAGCCTCTCTGAGCAAGAAGAAATTCAGCCATCACATTGACTTTGAACTCACATTGCAATGCTTCCTGCCTCTTCTGCCTGCCTGCCTCCACCATCAGATTTAGAACTTTCAGAACTCCCACAAACACGTGAACTAATACCTTCAAATAAACCTCTTTATATAAACAAACACACACCCTGTTGGTTTTGCTTTTCTGGACAATCCTGACCAATACAAGCCTTGGTCACATCATCCTGACCCCAAACCCTCTTTATTTCAAAAGAGATATTTGGTATCTAATTAGAATAATGAGAAGACCATAAAAATTGACTGCATTTCTCAGTGTATTCCAAGTGTCATTTGTTTATTGATCCCTTCTGTATAACAATCAGCAATGTTTCATAAAAGAAGACTTGTTGTGTTTTGTGCCAAGTTCTCCTTTGACTACGGCCAAAGTTTTTCTATTTTTTTTTTTGAGGTGGAGTCTCACTCCGTTGCCCAGACTGGAGTGCAGTGGCACACTCCTGGCTACCACAGCCTCGACCTGCTGGGCTCTGGTGATCCTTCTGTCTCAGCCTTCTGAGTAGCTGGAATTACAGGCACGCACTACCCTGTCCAGTTCATTTTTTAAAATTTATTGTAGAGATGAGGTCTCACCATTTCCCGGGTGGATCTTGAACCTGCAGACTCAGGCAATCCACTCAACTCAGCCTCCCAAAGCACTGGGATTACAGGCTGAGCCACTGAGCCCAGCCAGACTATGGCCAAAGTTTTTCAACACAGGTTACTGTCAGGACACAGTGAGACCACCTCACACCCATCTTCCTGCTGGTCTCCAGGCAGCCTTTACCTCCTGCAATAATTTAAAGATACTAGTGACCATTGCAGCCAGTTGCATCCTTACTGCTAGAAACATTTTGCCTGGAGACACAATGGAGACACAATGAGGGAGTTAGTAAGTTGTTAGGGAATGGAGAACAGAAACAGGAGATGTCCAAGACACAGGAAGGAAATCTAGCTCTATACCAGACAGAGCTCTGCTGAGGGGCAGTCCTTGTTTGCATCTGCAAGGCAGCTGTGATGTTACTAATACACCCTGTGGCTGGCAGCTCCTCCTGGAGTCCAGGATGGTTGCTGGTGAAATTATTTTCTGCTTTCAGCACTTTCATGATTACACCCCTACATACAAATGAGTTTCATTCTGAGAGCTCATTCGTAAGTCTATCAAAGTTAGCTCATGTACTCAATGAACACAATCAGCTATATAATAATGTAATGTAATAGGTTCATAATGCTTTTCACACAAATAATACATAAAAAACAAATATGTAGTACTACACAGTAATGCACACAAAAGCACAGCCAATTGTAAGGGGTGGACACACATGACACTGTACAGCAGACACATGAACTCACTTATGTGATGGGACATGCGAACACATGTTCACATCTCTGAAAGTTCAGTTTGAAGGTTTGTCTGTAGGGAACTTACTAAAAGTTTTGTTTGCTGACTGAAGTAATCTGACTGTATATTTATTCTTTTGAATAAGCAGGAACTAATATATTGGTAATGTTTCAAATATATTTGAAAGCATTTTTAAATGGTCAGAAAACCTCATTAGGACTACTTCATTTTAATAGGAGTTCATTGTTCTTTGTCAAATCTGTTTTGTTCTTTGTAAAAAATAAAATAAAAATAAAGTAGTAAAAAAGATTTGTGTTATTTCCAGGTCACTGGTAGATTAAAGGAGAGCAAGAGATACAATGCCTTGTTGGCATCTACCCGATGTCGATATCCAGCCTGATTTGAGAGTCTTACATGTGCGTCCTTTTAAGTGAAGAGCTGCTTGAGGGAGCTGTTTGTGTGCATATCTCAGTGAGGGACAGAACTGCAAGCTCTGTGATTACTTGTCTTGAAGACTCAATGACAGAATACAACACAAGGCAGAAGGAGAGACATTCTCCTACATGTCAAAGAAATTGCCAAATGAAAGGCTGAGAAAATGTAGGAAAATGCTTTAGGGTTAATGATTATAGTAGGTCCCCTACATACAAATGAGTTTCATCCTGAGAGCTCATTCGTAAGTCTATCAAAGTTAGCTTAGGTACCCAATGAACACAATCAGCTATATAGTAATGTACTGTAATAGGTTCATAATGTTTTTCACACAAATACTATATTAAAAAAATGCAGTACTACACAATAAAGCACACAAAAGCACAACCAATTGTACACACACAGAAAAGCACACACAGGACACTGTACAGCAGACACGTGAACTCACTTATGTGATCAGACATGTGAACACATGTTCACATCTCTGAAAGTTCACAATGTGATGTGTGGTTTAGGATTCTGGAGATAGGAGAGTGTTCCCAGACCTGAGGTAGAGAGGCTGAATTTGAGTGGCTGTCAGACATCAGCTGTCAATGCTGTGACCAGTGTGAACACATATTGACATTGGTGATTGGTGAACTTGCACGTGACCTCCAAGGTGCTTAGGATAGGGTAGGTTTTGTAGAGAAGATACTAGTGGCCCCATATGGAGTAGAGAGAAGAAATTGGAGAAATTGCATCATCACTGTTTATATGATCTCATGATACCACAAGCAGATGAGGTGAAAGGGAACTTGGGCTTCGTGGGTTATAAATGGTAAGTAGTAGAAGTGGAATCCATCAATACAGAGATAAGAAAAAGCAGTACCTATAGAGTTACCCTGAAGCTCCCTGGAGTTGTGGTGTGGGCATCTGTGTGTGTGTGTGTGTGTGTGTGTGTGTGTGTGTGTGTGTGTGTGTGCAATATATAGATAGATGAATAGATAGATTAGATAGATAGATAGATGAATGATCACTTTTCATGTAGGTGATGTACATAAAACACTTGACTTTAATTTGTTTCTTCATGTTAAAATAGGATTAATCACTGACCACCCTTAACTCAGGACTTTTGTAAGAAATGTGTAGGCAGTGTGGGATAACTCACTGCTCCACAGTAAAGCAACATGCATATAGAAATAATAAAATTAAAGAAATACTAGTACAAAGTAGAGAGTGAAGGACTTGTAGTAAGAAATGCTAGGTCTTTGTCATAAGTGTGACCTGACATTGCAAGTTTGTTTTGATTATAAAAATGCTTGCAATGTATATGTCAGAAGGTTTATAATATTATTAAGTTGAAAGTAATTGGATGATTACAAAACATAAGAATATTAAATATTCATCAATTATAAAAGTTAAGTAGCAATCCAATAAATTGTTTTGTTTCTCAAACTTGTCACTGTTTCAACAGTTATTTTTATAATTGTTATAGCTTAAATAAAAAAATAATTTTATAAGCACAAGCAAATTCTACCCATAATATCTATATCTATATTAATATCTAATTCCAAATTCTATTAGGTTGCTATCTAGTCCAATATCTATTAAGCTAATCTTGTCATTCTAGTCCATAATGAATTTGGATCCCTATGGCTCATCTGGTCACCATAACAATTTAAATCATTGTGGGGCTCCTAGTCATTTGTGATCAGTACACCAAACATTGGATTAAATTAAATTCATTATCCATTAGGTCTTATTTACCCATTTTGTTATAATATATATGTTTTATAAACAATACAAGCTTGGTATACAGTTTGGGGTAGAGAAGTTTTTCTTAAAAATAATATGATCCCAGTTTTGGGGTTTTGCCATTTCTGACCATTTATGCCATGTTTCTGTGGCTACAAAGTGTCAGAAGGAGCAATTGCTTTTGTCTGGCGTGAGGTCTACTCAGACATAAAGCATTGTGTTACACTGGCACATATAGTTCTGAAGTCAGTCTCTGAAAGGAATCTTTATCTCTGGAGCTGGCACTGTCCTTCTGTAGTGAATAAACACACATTTCCTTTGTATTCCTCAGTAGGTACTGGAGCTAAGAACGTCCCTGATCCCCACTGCCAAATTTTGGGCACGTCCTGGATGTTAATTTAGAGGATGTACAAGCAGTCACTTGAATCCCTATGAAGTTCTGTTTCAGATACAAAGCTTTGCATTCAGGATAATCTGGGTTCTATGGAATTACTGTTCCTCAACTCATGGGAGACTCTGTGTAAGTATAGTGTTAATATGGTACAGAGACTTTGTTAATGTCATTATGGTAACATCATAGTCTCTGATCATCACAAATGTGTTCTCTAATTATAGTTCTATTACTTTATTCCTAGAACTTAAACATGCTGGATAAGTATATAAGTTGTAACTCTAAGTGTAAAGATAACTTAAAGTCCTACCAGCAAAAAATAAAGCCACATCAACACTGCCAAATCTAACTTCATGGAGTTTCATGAGAAGAGGTACTATTATTAGGAAAATGAGCACTAGGATTGAGGTAAAAATGTTAGATATGGAGGGTATTACAGTTTCTGGGTGGTAAAGTGCTAGAAGACACAGATTTCATCTCTATAGGAAATGGTTAAAACTGGGAAGAATAAAATTTGGGACGCAAGTTTGGTTCAACATTCGCAAAACAATAAATGTAATTAAATACATCAACATATGTCAAAACAAAAACCACATGATTATATCATTAGATGCAGAAAAAGCTTTTGATAAAATCCAGCACCCCTTCTTGATAAAATCCCTCGAACATCTAGGCATACAGGGAACATACCTCAAAGTAGTAAAAGCCATCTACAAGAAACCCACAGCCAGCATACTCCTAAACAGACAAAAATTGGAACCATTTCCCCTGAAAACTGGAACAAGACAAGGATGCCCACTCTCACCCCTCCTGTTCAATATATTGGAAGTCCTGGCTAGAGCAATCAGAGAAGACAAGGCAATCAGGGGTATCCAAATAGGAAAAGAGGAAGTCAAATTATCTCTCTTTGCAGATGACATGATTGTATACCTGGAAAACCCAAGAGAATCTGTCAAAAACCTCCTTACATGGATAAAGGCCTTTGGCAAAGTCTCAGTATATAAAATAAATGTGCAAAAGACAATCGCAATTCTTTACACCAATAATAAACAAACAGAAACCCAAATAAAAAACACAATTCCATTCACAATAGCCACAAAAAAAATGAAATACCTTGGCATCTTCCTAAACAGAGATGTGAAAGATCTTTACAATGAAAACTACAAAACTCTGCTCAAAGAAATCAAAGATGACACAAACAAGTGGAAAAATATCCCATGCTCATGGATTGGAAGAATCAACATTGTGAAGATGTCCATCTTACCTAAGGCAATCCACAGATTCAATGCAATACCTATCAAATTACCAGCAACATTCTTCTCAGACCTAGAAAAAACAACACAGGAATTCATATGGAAACACAAACAACCAAGAATAGCCAAAACAATCCTCAGCAAAAAAAAGAAAAAAAACAAAGCAGGTAGTATCACATTACCAGACTTCAAACTTTACTATAAAGATACAATCATCAAAACACCTTGGTATTGGTATAGGAACAGTCATATAGACTAATGGAATAGAATTGAGATTCCAGAGGCAAGACCTCTATTTCGCAACCAACTCATCTTCGACAAAGCCTCCACCACCTACCACTGGGGAGAGGAGAACCTATTCAGTACATGGTGGTGGGAAAACTGGCTGACCACATGCAGAAGATTGAAACAGGACCCCTATCTATCCCCATACACAAAAATTAACTCCAAATGGATCAGGGACCTAAATATACAATTGCAAACCATAAGAACCTTAGAAAATGAAGGATATACCCTTACAGAAATTGGAACTGGCATCCAATTCCTGAACAAAACTCAAAACCCACAGGCCATAAGGGATAAGATAGACAAGCGGGACCTCATTAAACTGAGAAGCTTCTGCAAAACCAAAGAAACCATCAAGAGAGCAGAAAGACAGCCTACAGACTGGGAAAAAGTATTTGCCAACTCCAGGTCTGACAAAGGCTTAACATCCTGGATCTACAAGGAACTCAAACGTGCTGAAAAGAAAAAAACAAACCCCATTATGAAGTGGGCAAAAGATAAGAACAGACACTTCACAAAGGAAGACATCCGAGCAGCCAACAGACACATGAAGAAATGCTCAACCTCATTAATCATCAGGGAGATGCAAATCAAAACCACCCTGAGATACCACCTAACTCCAGTCAGAATGGAAATTATCAACAACTCAAAAAATAACAGCTGCTGGAGAGGGTGTGGTGAAAACACTTCTACACTGTTGGTGGGAGTGTAAACTAGTGCAACCTTGTGGAAAGCAGTGTGGCGATTCCTAAAAGCTCTAAACATCAACCTCCCATATGACCCTGCAATCCTCCTACTGGGAATATACCCTGAAGAACTCAAATCACTCTATAAAAAAGATACCTGCACATAAATGTTCATTGCAGCATTATTCACAATAGCTAGAACCTGGAACCAACCACGCTGTTCATCAAAAGAGAACTAGATAAAAAAAATGTGGTACATATACACGATGGAATACTATGAAGCCATAAAAAAGAACAAAATCATGAATTTTGCAGCAACCTGGATGGAGCTAGAGTCTATAATACTAAGTGTTCTCTCACAGAAACAAAGATCTGAGTACCACATATTCTCACTCATATAGTGAGAATATGTGCATTGATCATCCAATGCACTACTATAAGAAAATGACTGACAGTGTTGGGAAACTATGGGGGGGGGGAATGGGACTAATGGTAGTAAACATCAGTCGAGAGATAGGGAGACACCAGTTATCAGCAAGGGGGCCTGAATGAAGCATATTTGTATACCTAACCCTTAACTGCACCCCACAATATTAAAATAAAAAATATCGATTAAAAAAAATAAATAAATAAAAGGGAAAAAAAAGAAATTAATTCTCTCAAAACAGGGAATTTCTTTGGAATAAGCTACTTTAATGACATGGTGGTGAGAGGATGAGGTTATTTGAAGGAAAGGAATGAAAGAAGACTTAATTAGGCCAGTCATATCTGATGCAGATCAAGGAAAAATTTATAACTCTAGTTTTCCTGTGGGGACGAACTATGGGGAAGGTTGACCGGGAGGCCTTCACATCATGGCTACTAATAGTTCTGGTGCTGGTTTGACTTAGAACACAGTGGCTCAGTGCCGCTCAGATGACTCTACCAAACAATAGCCACCCTATTTCTGCAACATCTGCACTACAAATAAAAAAGAACTCCTTTGAGGACGTCTTATAACGTGTTATCTACTTTTACTAGATTTCTACTTAAATACCGATCTGAATCCTTGCTTCCAAACTAAATTTTCAATCCTTCTAGAAGGAGCTATTCTTTCCTGTTACTTTGTCCTCTAACGCTGTCCCAGAGTTGGAATTCGGCTACATGTGACCGCACTATTTGATTCCCCTCAATGACCTGTTTGTTTGTCCAAGCACTACCAACTTCAGGTTCCCATGTGCTGTGATGCTCTGATTTGCTGTACACCCTGCCAATACCTGGAAACTGTGGTAAAAGTTAGGAAATTTGCATTGCATAGTGAATTTATTTTTTTATTTTTATTTTTTATTTTTATTTTTTTGAGTTGGAGTCTCACTCTGTCTCCCAGACTGGAGTGCAGTGGCCACTCCCGGCCACCACAGCCTCAACCTGCTGGGCTCCGGCGATCCTTCCACCTCAGCCTTCCAAGTAGCTGGAACAACAGGCGGGCACTACCACGCCCAGCTAATTTTTTATTTATTGTAGAGATGAGGTCTTGCCAAGTTGCCCAGGTGGGTCTCGAACCCGCGGACTCAGGCAATCCACTCTCCTCAGCCTCCCAAGGTGCAGGATTACAGGCTGAGCCACCAAGCCTGGATTGCATAGTGAATTTATATAAAATATAAGGGATGATAGTGAGTTTATATAAAATATCAAAAATAATGAATGCAAATGTGAAAAAGTCAGATAAAAAAAGTTATGGGAGCCGGGCTCAGTGGCTCAGCCTGTAATCCCACGCCTTTGGGAGGCTGAGGTGAGTGGATTGCCTGAGCCCGTGGGTTCGAGACCCACCTGGGCAGTGAGACCTCATCTCTACAATAAATAAAAAAAAATCAGCTGGGCGTGGTAGCGCATGCCTGTAATTCCGGTTACTCGGAAGGTTGAGGTGGAAGGATCGCCGGAGCCCAGCAGGTCGAGGCTGCGGTGGCTGGGAGCAGCCACTGCACTCCAGTCTGGGTGACAAAGTGAGACTCCAATTCAAAAAAAAAGTTATGGAAAAATGGAACTATGCAATTTAAGGACTACATAGTTAACATTACAAAATATCAAATATTTATTCTATGTGATGTTGATCTTGCAATTAAAAATCTTTTCCACAATTCAGCTATGCATGGAACATTAGCTTAACTAAATATAAAATGCACAACCATATTTTGTGGCAGCCATACATTTACAGTGATAATTATGAACACTGATGAAAGACTCCTACCCTGATGTAGATAATACCAATTTACAAACAAGACTTTCAGATTAAAATAGATATTTCAAAAACAAATTCAACATGATACATGAAGACATTCTTGGGTAAACTCCATATGCAGAGATCTCTCTAGTTACCAGGTATACCTCATTTCCTTAATTTTTATATATTTAAGGTAGTTAATTCTTAGTAATTGGCAATACAGGCAGATTGAATACAAAAGTTAATCTTTATGCTCTCCATAAAGCAAGCAAAAGTACAATAAAGCATCAGATGCATCAAGAAAGCAGATAGTTGAATTGACATAAACTTGTAAGTGTCTGAGAACTACTTGAAAGGAAGCATATATTTTTGCCACTGAATTTTAAAAATATTTAAGATTGGAGGAATCACATATTCTGAAGGTAAAGTCAAAGACAAATAGAGAGAGACTGACTTTGTTTACAATAATACAAGGGTAATTTGTTTCTTGTACCGTGCAAAAAATTCAAAATGTTAATAAGATTATAGATAACAAAGAACAGGTCTAACACACACATGACCTCAAATACCAACAGTTTTTAACTGTTTCTGTTTATAATTATTCTGTTTATAATTATTCTGATACTTTCCGGAAAATTCTAAGTAATATGCTTAAAATTCCTCTTTCTGGAATCAAAATTTTGCAAAAGTTATTATCATTTTTCCATAAAGGGCAGTTAGACTCTCTTGGGTTCTCTTTCCAACACCAACAACAAGGTGATGACTAAGGGTTATCTAATGCATTCTCCACCAGGAGAATGCTGAAGTTTGCATGCAAGAAGTATATCTCAGACTACTAGAAATAACTAGTGAGTATAAAGTAATGAGTATAGCAATGTCTAGCTGCAGTGAACACCAGGAACCCATGTCAGTTCACATATCAACCACGACTAACCAAGTCGTTGTCCTTCACTAGACCTCCAGAAAGCTGCTGTCCCATGGACTGCACCCTTAGATGAGAGAGAGAGGAACTCCCATCTGGAGAATCGGGATCAATGGGAAAGGATATGGCAACTGGCTCCCAGGCCTACACCCAGCAATGACACGGGAAATTCCCACTGGCAAGACCTTCTTATACATGGAATGCCACATCAGTTCTTTCACTACTGCATTCATAAGCATGACAGGAAGCCAAAGATTACCAAGCATTTCAGAGAACATTCAACACAAAATTCAGAAGCCAAAAGTAAAAGGCATAGCAAACTCAAAAGGAGCAGATGCAATGTAAGACACAGATGATAACTTTAAAACAAATCTAAATTTAATTTCCTCAAAGAGCATTAAGAAAATGCTCCTCCATATAAAGAGAAATTTAAAAAGAAAGGAGCATTTAGAGAATCAGAAAGAGCTCTTGAAAAGTAAAAAAATGTGAGAGCAGGAAAAGAAGAATTGAGAGACAGTTTAGAAAATGTAGGTCAAAGGAACTCTACTAAAAAACAGAAAAACAAAAAGATTGATAGAGAAAAAAAGGACTTTTAAAGGAGGTACAAAATGGTTGCAAGGCCAGTGATCCCTTAGTTCAACTGCACATGAAGGCAAATGCAACCCCAGAGAGGATGTCTCTGGAAACAAATTAAAAACAAATAGACCAACTGATTCATTTTCTATTTTTCTTTTAAAACATATTGAAAGGATAACCATAGTTCTTCCAAATGTACTGTGATAAACTGATGACATATATATAAAAAACCAAGCAAATAAAAAAGAGGGTCAATTGAAAAAATTATAAAGGGGAGAAGGGCAAGATGGTGACAGAACTGGTCAGAGTATGAGAGTCTCTGCAATGTTGAGTGTCCATAAAGACCGTATGCATAAGTGGGTGTGTGCTGGTGGGAGAGGGAAAGTCTGTCTGGGGGAGACTCGGGTTCAAGCACTTTAGACTCTTCTCTGGAGGTGACTGCAACTCACCACTGCCCTGAGATTGGAGCCCAGTGCCCAGGATTGTCTGTTGTTCTTGGGAGTCTCTTGGGAGGAGGCAGCAGTGATCAGCTGCCCCTCAGCACCTGACAACTGGCCCCTCCCACCACCTGTGGTAACAGGCCAGGCACTAACTGTGGAGGAAACTGCAGGAACTGTGGAGATGGCACCATGAGGAAATCTGGAACTAAGACCCACTACTGCTTTGAGGAGATGCTACTGCTGTCATTTGCTCTGTCCCAGACTGGACAGAGACCTGCATTGCCCCACCCACCACTGTCCAACCTCCAACCTGAGACCCAGAGGCTCTCTCTGCAGCCCTCTGGGACTGATGATGGACACAAAGAGACAGACGTCCCTCCCCCACACCAGAACAGGAACAGACACATCTGATCTGAGTGGGAGACTTGGAGGCCACAGCAGCAGCAGCAGCAGACGAATCAGGTAAGTCTGGACCTGATTTGCACTCCTCCCACCACAGCCTGCCAGGCATCTGGCCCACACCGAGACCAATCCAACTGGCCTGTGTGGAGAGAGGGGAGGGCACAGACTGGGGACGGGAGCCACTCCCCAACTCGGTGGTAACCAAAAGCTCTTTCTGTGCTTGAGAAAGCAACCTGAAGTTCCAGAAATAGCAAGAGGGAGCTATCTTATTGTATTTGTTTGCGCTTTCATATTTGCTTTGTTTTTGTTGTTTTATTGTTTTTAAATGTTCTGTTTGTGTATGGGTTTTTTTTTTTAGTAAGAGTCACATTTTGTCGCCAGACTGGAGTAGCGTGGCATGCTCATGGACACCTCAGCCTCGACTGGCTGGGCTCAGGTGATCCTTTCACCTTGGCCTTCCAAGAAGCTGGAACTTCAGGCATGAGCCACCACACCCACTCAATTTTTTTTAATGTATTGTCTTCCATGTCTCCCAGGCTGGTCATGAACCCATGGGTTCAGGCAATCCTATCACCTTGGCCTCCCAAAGAGCTGAGATTATAGGCATGAGCCACCATGTCTGACTTGTATGGGTATTTCTGAGGGTGTGTACACCAAGAGATTTTTTGTTTTTGTAAAATTTTTTCTTTTTAAAAAAATTTATTATATTTATTATTATTATTTTTTAATTTTTATTTACTTTTTTACTTTTTTATTTTTTATTAAAATAAACATCAACACAAAGAAGGTTCCCCCCAAACCCACAAAGACATGGACGCTAAACAGCATGATGCTAAACAACTCGTGGGTAAATGATGAAATCAAAAAAGAGATTAAAAGATATCTGGAAACAAATGAAAATGAAGAAGCATCTTACCAAAATGTCTGGGATGCCATGAAAGCTGTAGTAGGAGGGGAATTCATATTTCTACAAGCGAACATGAAGAAAATGGAAGGATCACAAATTAACAGCCTAAGAAGTCGTACCTAAGGAAGCTAGAAAAGCAAGACCACCAAAACCCTAACTTGAGCAGAAGAATCCAGATCACCAAAATAAAAGTCCAAATCCAGGACACAGAAGACAAAAAGATAGTAGAAAAATCAATGAAACAAAAGCTGGTTCTTTAAAAGGATAAACAAGGTTGATGGTCCCCTAGCTAGACTGACCAAGAAAAAGAGAGAAAAAGGCCAAATGAACACAATCAGAAACACAAAAGATGAAATCACATCTGACACTGAAGAAATACAAAAGATCATTAGAGACTACTGTTTACATTTTTATGGAAACAAACTTGAAAACCTTAAGTAAATGGAGGACTTTCTGACATCACACAACCCGCCTAGGTTGAAACAAGAAGAAATTGAGACCCTAAATAGACCAATAACAATCAAGGAAATTGACTATGTAATAAGAAAACTACCTACAAACAAAAGTCCTGGACCAGATGGCTTTCCAGCAGAATTTTACAAGACATTTAAGGAGGAACTGATACCAATCCTACTGAAGGTATTTCAGGCGACTGAAAAAGATGGAACTCTCCCCAAATAATTTTACGAATCTAACATCACATTGATACCCAAGCCAGGTAAAGACCCAACAAAGAAAGAGAACTACAGGGCAATATCTTTGATGAACATAGATGGTAAAATTCTCAACAAGATCTTAGCAAACCGGATTCAACAACACATCTCAAAAATCATCCATCATGACCAAGTCCAAGTAGGCTTCATCCCTGGGAGGCAAGGCTGGTCCAACATTCATAAAACCATAAATGTAATTAAATATATCAAAAGATGTCAAAAACAAAAACCACATGATTATGTCACTAGATGCAGAAAAAGCTTTTGATAAAATCCAGTACCCTTCTTGATAAAAAGCCTTGAACCTCGAGGACTGCATGGGACATACCTCAAACTAGTAAAAGCCATCTACGAGAAACCCACAGACAGCACACTCCTAAATGGACAAAAATTGGAACCATTTCCCCTGAAAACTGGAACAAGACAAGGATGCCCACTCTCACCCCTCTGTTCAATATAGTATTGGAAGTCCTGGCTACAGCAATCAGAGAAGAGAAGGCAATCAGAGATATCCAAATAGGAAGAGAGGAAGTCAAGTTATCTCTCTTTGCAGATGACATGATTGTGTACTTTGAAACCCCAAGAGAATATGTCAAAAACTTCCTTACACTGATTAAAGACTTTGGCAAAGTCTCAGGGTATAAAATAAATGTGTAAAACACAATTGCATTTTCTTATACCAATAATAAACAAATAGAAACCCAAATAAAAAGCACAATTTCATTCACAATAGCCACAAAAAAAAGAAATACCTCGGCATCTTCCTAACCAGAAACATGAAAGACCTTTACAATGAAAACACAAACACTGCTCAAAGAAATCAAAGATGACACAAACAAGAGGAAAAATATCCCATGCTCATGGATTGGAAGAATCAACATTGTGAAGATGTTCATCCTACCTAAGGCAATCTACAGATTTAATGCAATAGCCATCAAATTACCAGCAACATTCTTCTCAGAGCTAGAAAAAACAATACAGGAATTCATATGGAAACACAAACAACCAAGAATAGCCAGAACAATCCGCAGCAAAAAAAAAAAAAAAAGCAGGATGTATCACATTACCAGACTTCAAACTTTACTGTAAAGCTACAATCATCAAAACAGCTTGGTATTGGTACAGGAACAGGCATATAGACCAATGGAATAGAATTGAGATTCCAGAAGCAAAACCTCAATTTCTCAACCAACTCATTTTTGCAAAGCCTCCAGCACCTACCACTGGGGAGAAGATTACCTATTAAGTAAATGGTGCTGGAAAACTGGCCGACCACATGCAGAAGACTCAAACAAGTTCCCTGTCTATCCCCATACATATAAAAAAATAACTCTAAATGGATCAGAGACCTAAATGTAAAACCTCAAACTGTAAGAACGCTGGAAAATGCAGGACACACCCTTATGGAAATTGGAACAGGCATCCAATTCCCGAGCAATACCTGAAACACACAGGCCATAAGAGATAAGATCGACAAGTGGGACCTCAAACTGACAAGCTTCTTTAAAGCCAAAGAAACAATCAAGAGAGCAGGGAGACAGCCCACAGACTGCGAAAATGTATTTGACAACTCCAGGTCTGACAAAGGGCTAACATCTTCGATCTGCTAGGAACTCAAACATGCTGAAAAGAAAAAACAAACAACCCATTACAAAGTGGGCAAAAGATATGAACAGACACTTCTCAAAGGAAGACATCTGAGCGGCCAACAGACACATGAAGAAATGTTCAATCTCACTAATCATCAAGGAGTTACAAATTAAAACTGCACTGAGACACCACCTATCTCCAGTCAGAGTGGCCATTATTAATAACTCAAAAAATAACAGATGCTGGAGTCTATAATACTGAGTGATCTTTGACAGGAACAAAGAACTGAGTATCACGTCTTCTCACTCCTAAGTGAACCTTGAAGAATTTTCTTAATATTATAAGAAAAGGATTGGCAGTAGCAGGAATCAGTCGGGATGGGAGCAGGATTGGCAGCAGTGGCAGCAAGCAGGATTGGCAGCAATGGGCATCTGCCTCGGGAAGGAGCGTACACCTCACCAACAAGGGTACCTGCATAATGAACATTTGTATACTTAACCCTGAATTGCACCCCACATCATAGTACTACAGGCAAGCACTAGGCAGTAATGGGAAACTGTCAGGGGAGGGGGGTGTGATAGGTAGTTGAGAGAAACTTCTAGGGGAGGGAGGGGCATAGCTCATCAACAAGGGTACCTGCAGAATCAATGTTTATATACCAAACCCTGAATTGTACCCCACATCTTTATAATAAAAAAGGTTAGAAAAGTAAATAAAAATAAATGAATAATAAAACTAAATAAAATAAAATATTTTTTTTTCATTTTAAAATTTAGGGTACAGTTAAGGGTGAAGTGTACAAATATGAATTGTTCAGACACCCTTGTTGATAGGGGGTGTCTCCCCGTCCCCAGACAGATATTGACTACAGTTAGTCACACCTCCCTTTGCATCCTTACCCCCCCAAAGTTTCCCATACTGTCAGTCCTTTTCTTAAAGTATGATGATAGATGTTCAAGGTCAACTATATGAGTGAGAACATGTGATAGTCAGATCTTTGTTTCTGTGAGAGATCACTCAGTATTATAGACTCTAGCTCCTTTCAGGTAGCTCCAAAATTCATGATTTTATTCTTTTTTATGGCTACACAGTTTTCCGCCGTGTATATGTAACACATTTTTTTAATCCAGTCCACTCTTGATGGACAGCATGGTTGGTTCCAGGTTCTTGCTATTGTGAACAATGGTGTGATAAAAATTCGTGTGCAGGTATCTTTTTGATAGAGTGATTTAAGTTCTTCAGGGTATACTCCCAGTAGGGAGATTGCAGGGTCATATGGGAGGTCGATATTTAGACCTTTTAGGAAACGCCACACTGCTTTCCACAGAGGTTGCACTAGTTTGCACTCCATCAACAGTGTAGGAGTGTTCCCTTTTCCCCACATCCTTTCCAACAACTGTTATTTTTTGAGTTAATGATAATTGCCATTCTGGCTGGAATTAGGTGGTATCTCAGTGTGGTTTTGATTTACATCTCCTTGATGATTAGTGAGGTTAAACAGTTCTTCATGTGTCTGTTGGCTGATCGGATGTCTCCCTTTGAGAAGTGTCTGTTCATATCTGTTGCCCACTTTATAATGGGGTTGTTTGTTTGTTTTCCTCTCAGCACGTTTGAGTTCCTTATAGATCCAAGATGTTAGGCCTTTGTGAGACCTGGAGTTGGCAAATACTTTGTCCCGGTCTGTGGGCTGTCTCCCTGCTCTCTTGATGATTTCTTTGGCTTTGCAGAAGCTTGTCAGTTTAATGAGGTCCCACTTGTCTATCTTATCTCTTATGGCCTGTGGGTTTTGGGTTTTGTTCAGGAATTGTATGCCTGTTCCAATTTCCATAAGGGTATGTCCTGCATTTTCTAATTTGAGATTTTACATTTAGGTCTCTGATCCATTTAGCGTTAATTTATGTGTATGGGGACAGTTGTGGTCTTGTTTGAGTCTTCTGCATGTGGTCAGCGAGTTTTCCAGCACCATTTACTGAATAGGTTCTCCTCTCCCCAGTGGTAGGTGGTGGAGGCTTTGTCGAAGATGAGTTGTTTGAGAAATTGAGATTTAGCTTCTGGAATCTCAATTCTATTCCATTAGTCTATATGCCCGTTTTTGTACCAATATCAAGCTGTTTTGATTTTTGTAGATTTATAGTAAAGTTTGAAGTCTGGTAATGTGATACCACCTGCTTTGTTTTTTTTTTTTTTGCTGAGGATTGTTCTGGCTATGTTTGGTCATTTGTGTTTTATATGAATTCCTGTATTGTTGTTTCTAGCTCTGAGAAGAATGTTGCTGGTAATTTGAGGGGTATTGCATTAAATCTGTAGATTACCTTAGGTAGGATGGACGTCTTCACAATGTTGATTCTTCCAGTCCATGAGCATTGGATATTTTTCCACTTGTTTGTGTCGTCTTTGATTTCTTTGAGCAGTGTTTTATAGTTTTCATTGTAAAAGTCTTTCATGTCTCTGGTTAGGAAGATGCCAATGTATTTCATTTTTTTTTGTGGCTACTGTGAATGGAATTGTGCTTTTATTTGGGTTTCTGCTTGTTTATTATTGGTGTAAAGAAATGTGATTGTCTTTTGTACATTTATTTTATATCCTGAGACTTTGCCAAAGTCCTTTATCAGTGTAAAGAGGTTTTTGACAGATTTTCTTGGGTTTTCAAGGTACACAATCATGTCATCTGCAAAGAGAGATAACTTGACTTCCTCTTTTCCTATTTGGATACCCCTGATTGCCTTCTGTTCTCTGATTGCTGTAGCCAGGACTTCCAATACTATATTGAACAGAGAGGTGAGAGTGGGCATCCTTGTCTTGTTCCAATTTTCAGGGGAAATGGTTCCAATTTTTCTCCATTTATGAGTATGCTGGCTGTGGGTTTCTCATAGATGGCTCTTACTATTTTGAGGTATGTTCCCCAGATGCCTAGATGTTCGAGGGTTTTTATCAAGAAGGGGTGTTAGATTTTATCAAAAGCTTTTTCTGCATCTAATGATATAATCATGTGGTTTTTACTTTGACATCTGCTAATGTATTTAATTACATTTTTGGTTTTATGAATGTTGAACCAGTCTTGCATTCCAGGGACGAATCCTACTTGGTCATGGTGGATGATTTTTGTGAAGTGTTGTTTAATCCGGTTTGCTAGGATCTTGTTGAGAATTTTAGCATCTATGTTCATTAAAGGTATGGGCCTGTAGTTCTCTTTCTTTGTTGGGTCTTTACCTGGCTTGTGTATCAATGTGATGCTAGCTTCGTAAAATGCTTTGGGGAGAGTTACATCTTTTTCAATTGCCTGGAATACCTTCAGTAGTATTGGTATCAACTCCTCCTTAAATGTCTTGCAGAATTCTGCTGGAAAGCCATCTGGACTAGGACTTTTTTTGTAGGTAGTTTTCTTATTATGCCCGTCAATTTTCTTGATTGCTATTGGTCTATTTAGGGACTCACTTTCTTCTTGTTTCAACCTAGGCAGGTGGTGTGATGTCAGAAAGTCCTCCATTTCCTTAAGATTTTCAAGTTTGTTTCCATACAAGTTTCTAATGACCTTTTGCATTTCTTCAGGGTCAGATGAGACTTCATTGTTTGTGTTTTTGATTGTGTTTATTTGGGCTTTTTCTCTCCTTTTCTTGGTCAGTCTAGTTAGGGGACCATTGATCTTGTTTATCCTTTTGAAGAACCAGTTTTTTGTTTCATTGATTTTTTTTTTTTTTTTTTGCATTATCTTTTTGTCTTCTGTGTTCTGGATTTGGGCTTTTATTTTGGTGATCTGGATTCTTCTGCTGAAATTAGGGTTTTGGTGTTCTTGCTTTTCCAGCTTCCTTAGGTAGCTTGTTAGGGTATTAATTTGTGATCCTTCCATTTTCTTCATGTGTGTTTATAGGGATATAAAAACCCCTCTTACTACAGCTTTCATGGAGTCCCAGAGATTTTGGTAAGATGTTTTTTCATTTTCATTTTTTTCCAGGTACCTTTTAATCTCTCTTTTGATTTTATCATTGACCCAGGAGTTATTTAGAATCATGCTGTTTAGTGTCCATGTCTTTGTGGGTTTTGGGAGGACCTTGTTGGTGTTGATATTTATTTTCATACCACTGTGGTGCAAGAAGGTACATGGTAAAATTTTGGTTCTTTTAAATTTGCTTATACTTAATTTATGGCCAAGTATGTGGTCATCTTAGAGTACGGCCCATGCGGTGATGAGTAGAATGTGTATTCTTTGGTCTTTGGATGGAGTGTTCTGTAGGTATCAATTAAGCCCATTTGGTGACGAGTCACATTGAGGTTTCGGATCTTATTGCTGCATTTTTGTCTTGATGATCTATCTAGGGTTGTGAGTGGGGTGTTGAAGTCCCCAGCTACGATACTATTTGACTCCATATCTTTTCTTAGTTTACCTAGAAGATGCTTTATGAATGTTGGTGCTCTTATGTTGGGTGCATATATGTTTAAGGTGGATATTTCTTGTTGATGGATTGAACCTTTTATCATTATATTGTGGCCTTCTCTATCTTTTTAAATTTTTAATAGCTTGAAGGGTATTTTGTCTGAAATTAAGATCACTACTCCTCCTTTCTTTTCTGTTCCATTTGCCTGAAAGTTTGCTTCCCATCCTCTTACTTTGAGTCTGTGCATGTCCTTTGTAGTGGAGTGTTTTGAAGGCAATAGATTGTTGCCTGGTGATATTTTATCCATTTTGCCATTCTATGTCTTTTTGGTGGTGCATTTAGTCCATTCACATTTAGGCTAATAATTGAAATGCAAGAGTTGATCCCTCTCATAAGGTTCTTACAGAGTTATTTTTCCTGTTTGCTTGTTGTCTTTCTTTGGTTTTGGAGTTGGTTCATGTATGTTTTTAATCTTTTGCCTGTACTCTTGTGAAGAATGTTGTTGTTCTTTTTTCCTTTTATTCTATGTTCAGTACTTTCTTAAGTGTTTCTTGTAGAGTTGGTCTGGTGGCAGCATACGTTCTTAGGGATTGGATATCTGGAAAAGATTCCAATTCTCCCTCTCTAATGAAGCTTAGCTTGGCTGGGTAGTTTATTGTTGGTTGAAATTGTTTACCTTTTAGAACTTTGAAGATAGGGCTCCAGGCTCTCCTAGCTTGGAGGGTTTCTTTAGATAAATCTGCTGTTATTCTAATTGGTCTTCCCTGGTAGGTAGTCTGGACTTTTTCTCTTGCTGCCTTTAGGATTTTTTTATGGCTACTTTGTTTAGGCAAATTATTATGTGTCTGGGAATCGGTCTTCTCATTTGTTGTCTTGCAGGGGTTCTCTGAATTTTTGTGCTTGAATTTTTTGCATCACTGATGAGGTGAGGGAAGTTTTCTTGAATGATTTCATGAAATGTTTGTTCCAGTGTGACCTCTGACTCTCTCTCTGCCTCAGGAAGGCCAATTACTCTTAGATTGGGTCTCTTAAAGTAATCATTCATCTCCTGAAGGTTTTGTTCTGACTTTTTAAGCTTCTTTTCTATGTTATTGACAGTTTGGGTTAGTTTTGTATTTTGGTCTTCAAGTTCTGAGATTCTTTCTTCTGCTTGGCTAATTCTGCTTTCCATGCTAATTAGTTTGTTATTTATTTCCATCACAGTATTCTTTACTGCTGTTATTTCTTTCATCAGTTCTTTCCAATTTTCCTCTTGTCTCTCCTCAATTTTTAAAATTCTCTCTATTAATCCCTTGATGTCTGGGTTTGTTGCATGTGACCAGTCATTCTGAGGGCTCTTCATTGTTTGTGTTCCGATGTCTGTTTTCTCAGTGTCTGACCTCCCAGTGGTGTTAGCCCTGTATTCTTCTTTTGGTTTTTCTTCATTTGTGCAGATTTTTCCTCCCTACTTTCCCCTTCCCTCCACTTCCCCATCTTCTTTAATTCTGTTATTCAGGGGTGGAGGGGTTTCTTTTACTTCTGTTTGTTCAATATCCTATTTTTCCTAATGTATTTCCTCTTGTGTTGTTCAGTTCTGTAGTTGGACTGTGGGTTGAGGGTAGTCCTTTTTGTAGTTTTGCAATTTAATTAAGTGGGGAGCTGTGATTCAAAATCTCTCTGCAGATCCTGGTATTTGCCAAAAGCTGTATGGATAGTCTTAAACCCACTTCCCACTGACTTGTAGTCTGTCCATGCGGTGGGGTTGTAAGTTTACTCCCTGAAAGCACAATGAGGTTAACAGAGAGAAGAGAATGGAGCAGGCAGTGGGGTGAGGAGGGTGGAGAGAGTGAGGAATGAGAGGGAGAACAGTTGAGTGTACCAACTGGTTAGTTAAAAGAGACACAAAGACTGAAACAATATAAAAAAAATAACCACGACTGAAAACTAACCAACAACCATATAAAAAAGCTAAAACACACAATGATGCTAATGTACACACTGACCAACCTCCTTATTGGTGTGCTATTTCTTTATACAAAGATGGAGTTTACAGATATAAAGGAAAAGAAAAAAAATAAAAAAGAAAAAAAGGGGAAAGGGATAGATTAAAGTTAGTAGAGTAACAGAACCAGCCAAGCACACTGTGAGACTTTTCCTTTAAGTCCAATGTCTTTTCAGCTCTGATTTCTAGCTGTCCTTGCAGACTGGTAGAATTGTCCACAGTTAGGGTCAGTTACCCCTGGCCTGCTGTGAAGATCAGATATGGGCCCACTGCCCAGTCTATTACTGAGATCTGGCTTTTTATATTTTTCAAGAGGGATGAGTCTCTGCCATTCCTGTTTTGATGTTGTTACCTTGATTCCCCAGCAGGTGGTGCTATCTCACTCCTACAGTCCAGTGGGGAGTGAGCAGGTTACGGATCCATGACCTGCCATGGCAACTTCACAGGGGGATTTCCACAGGCCTTTCTCCGGGCTAGGGGTGTGGTGTGGCAGTGGCAGCAGCAGCTGGGCAGCAGTGATCTCAGAAGGTCCTGCTTGTGGGTGCTTCCTGGTCTGAAGTCGTGAGTCACTTCAGGCATGACCTGGGAATGACTGCAGTGGCATCCTTGACTGCAGGAGCAGCCCAGACCGCAGTAATATCTGAGTAGTGATGGTGGTGGCTGAGCTCCCTGTGAAGAGCAGGCTGCGGAAGATGGGAGCTGCAGCCCTTGGGAGAGAACTTGGGTCTTTATGATTGTTCTCTTTCACAGAGGGTCTCACAGACCATGCTGCCCCATCGCCATCCTGCCAGAAGTCTATGTACCACATTTAAAAAATCCCGTCTTCTTTTGATGGGTAGCACGGTTGGTTCCATGTTCTTGTGACTGTAGACACTGCTGCGATAAACACACATGTGCAGTTATTTTTTTTAGAGTGATTTGAGTTCTTCCAGGTATATTCCCAGTAGGAGGATTGCAGGATCATATGGGAGGTTGATTTTTAGATCTTTTGGGAATTGTCACACTGTTTTCCACAGAGGCTGTACTAGTTTGCACTCCAACCAACAGTGTTCCCTTTTAGCCTCATCCTCTCCAGCATCTGTTGCTTTTTGTGCTATTGATGATGACTATCCTGACTGGAGTTAAGTGGCATTTCAGTGTGGTTTTAATTTGCATTTCTTTGATGACTAGTGAGACTGAAATTTTTTTCATGTATCTGTTGGCTGCTTGTACATCTTCTTTTGAGAGCTGTCTATTCACATCTTTTGCCCACTTTTTAATGGGGCTTTTTTTGGGGCATGTTTGATTTCCTTGTAGGTCCTAGATGTTAGGTCTTTGTCAGACCTAGGGTGAGCAAATATTTTTTTCCAGTCTGTGGGCTGTCTCCCCACTCTCTTGATGGTTTCTTTGACATTGCAGTAGATTGTCAGTTTGATGAGGTCCTTGTCTATCTTATCTCTTGTGGCATGGGCACATGGGGTTTTGATCAGGAATTGATTGCCAGTTCCAATTTCCAGAAGGGTATCTCATGAATTTTGTAAGGTTCTTATAGTTTGAGGTTTTACATTTACGTCTTTCATCCATTTAGAGTTGATTTTTGTGTATGGGGATAGTTAAGGGTCTTGTTTTAATCTTCTGCATGTGGTCAGTCAGTTTTCCCAGCACCATTTACTGAATAGGTTCTCTTCTTCCCAGTTGTTGGTAGTGGAGGCTTTGTTGAAGATGAGTTGGTTGAGAAATTGAGGTTTTGCCTCTGGAATCTCTATCCTGTTTCATTGGTCTATATGCCTGTTCTTATACCAATACCAGGCTGTTTTGATTATTGTAGCTTTATAAATGAGTTTAAAGTCTGGGTGTGTGATACTTCCTACTTTTTTTTTTTTTTTTTGCTGAGGGTTGTTTTGGTGATTCATGGTCATTTATGTTTCCATAAGAATTCATGTATTGTTATTTCCAGGTCTGAGAAGAGAATGCTGCTGGCAATTTGATGGGTATTGCATTAAATCTGTACATTGCCTTGGGTAGGATGGACATCTTAACAATGTTGATTCTTCCAATCCATGAGTATGGAATATTTTTCCATTTGTTTATGTAATCTTTGATTTCTTTGAGTAGTGTTTTGTAGCTTTCATTTTAAAGGTCTTTCACATCTCTGGTTAGAAGACGCCAAGGTATTTGATTTTTTTCTGACTATTGTGAATGAGATTATGCTTTTTATTTGGATTTCTGTTTATTTGTTGTTGGGGTATAGAAATGTGACCATTTTTTGCACATTGATTTTATACCCTCAGCCACTGCCGAAGTCCTTTATCTGTGCAAGCAGGATTTTGAGGTATAGAATCCTGTCATCTACAAAGGGGGATAGCTTGAATTCTTTTTTCCTATTTGAATACCAATCCTAATGAAAGTTTTTCAGACAATCAAGAAATATGGAACTCTTCACAAATCATTTTATGAAGCTAACATCACATTGCTACCCAAACCAGGTAGTAGTCAAGCAAAGAAAGAGATCTTCAGGTCAATATCCTTCATGAACATGGAGGCAAAAATTCTCAACAAGATTTTAGCAAATCGGATCCAACAATGCATCTCCAAAATCATCCACCATGACCAAGTTGGTTTTACCTCTGGGAGTCAGGGCTGGTTCAACATCCATAAGGCTAAAAACATAATTAAATACATCAACATATGTAAAAACAAGAGCCACATGATTATCTCATTAGATGTGGAAAAAGCTTTTGGTAAAATCTAGCATCCTTCTTGATAAAAACCTTGAAAATTTAGGCATAGGTGGATTGTACCTCAAAATAGTAAGAGCCATCTAGGATAAACCCACAGCCAACATACTGCTAAACAGACAGAAATTGGAACCATTTCCCCTGAAAACTGGAACAAGACAAGGATGCCCATGCTCATCTCTCTTGTTCAACTTAGTGTTGGAAGTCCTAGCTAGAGCAATCAGGCAAAAGAAGGAAATCAGGGGTAACCAAATAGTAAAAGAGGAAGTTAAGGTATCCCTCTTTGCAGACAACATGATCCTGTTCCTTGAAAACTCAAGATAATCTGTCAAAAATCTTCTTACACTAATAAGGACTTTGGCAAAATCTCAGGTATAAAATAAGCATGGAAAAGACAGTTGTATTCCTATATACCAAAAATAAACAACAACAACAACAACAACAACAAAACCAAATAAAAATCATAATCTTATTCACTATAGCCACAAAAAAAGAGAGATACTTTGGCATCTTACTAATCAGAAAAGTGAAAGATCTTTACAAGGAAAACTACAGAACAGTGATCAAAGAAACCAAAGATGACACAACCAAATGGAAAAATATTCCGTGTTCATGGATCAGAAGAATCAACATTAAGATGTCCATGCTTCACAAGGCAATCTACAGATCTAATGTGATATCCACTAAATTACCAGCAGTATCCTTCTCTGATCTGGCAGCAACAATACAGAAATTCATAAGGAAACATAAGCAACCACAAATAGCCCAAACAATCCTCAGCAAAAGAAACAAAGTGGGAGAGATCACACTTCCAGACTATATAATTTATTATAAGGCTACAATAAATAATACAGCCAGATACTGGTAAAATAGCAGGCATATAGACCAATGGGACAGGATAGAGATTCTTGGAGGTAAACCTCAATCTCTCATCCAACTCGTCTTTGACAAAGCCTCCATTAACAATGGCTGAGGAGAGGTGTACCTATTCAGTAGATGGTGCTGGAAAAACTGGCTGACCACATGAAGATGATAAAAACAAAACCCCTATATATCACCGTACACAAAAATGAACTCTAAATGGATCAAAGGCCTAAACATAAAACCTCAAACTATAAGAATCTTGGAAAATGCAGGAAATACCCTAATGGAAAATGGAGCTGGCAACCAATTCCTGATCAAAACCCCAAATTCCCATGCCATAAGAGATATGATAGATCTCACCAAACTGAAAAGCTCCTGCAAAGCAAAAGAAACAATCAAGAGAGAGGGGAGACAAACTACAGAATGGGAAAAATATTTGTTAATTGTATACCTGACAAAGGGTTTACATCCAGGATCTACAAGGAATTCAAACATGACAAAAAAGAAAAAAAATAGCCCTATTAAAAAGTGGGCAAAAGATATGAATAAACACTTCTCAAAAGAAGACATATGAGCAGCCAACAGATACTTGAAAAAATGCTCAGCCTCACTAATCATCAAAGAAATGCAAATTAAAACCACACTGAGATACCACCTAACTCCAGTCAGGATGGCCATCATCCATAACTCAAAAAACAACAGATGCTGGAGAGCATGTTAGAAAAAGGGAACACTTCTACTATGTTGGTGGGAGTATAAACTAGTACAATCTCTGTGGAAAACAGTGTGGCAATTCCTAAAAAATCTAAAAATCAATCTTTCATATGACCTCAAAATCCCTCTTCTGTGAATATATCTGGAGGAACTCAACCATTTTATTTAAAAGACAACTGCAAATGCATGTTTATTGCAACATTATTCACAATAGCAAAAACATGGAACCAGCCATGCTGCACATTGAAAGAGAACTGGATAAAGAAAATGTGCTACATATACGCAATGGAATATTATACAGTCAGAAAGGACAAAGTTATGAAACTTGCAACAGCATGGATGGACTTAGAGTCTGTAATACTGAGTGAGCTTTCACAGAACCAAAGAACTGAGTATCACATGTTCTCAATCATAAGTGGACCTTGAACAATTATCATAACATTTAAGGAAGTGATTAGCAGTAGTAGGAAACTGCCAGGAGAAGAACGGGGCACACCCCACTAATAAGCATACCTGACCTCAAACCATGTGAAGTGGGGACAAAAGTGAGGCCCAAACTTTACCCACACTATACCATTTATATACCTAAACCTGAATTGCACCCCCCGTCTGTAAAATAAAAAAATTTTTAAAAAGAATAAATTATAAAAAAGAAAGTGTAACCATAGCACATTACTTGATTCAGGTATGAATAACGTAATCTGAATGTTGGCTTAGCAAAATCTGGTGCTATAGCTATACTGAAGACTGAAGGAAAGAGTGGACAAAATACTTAAATAGATATATTATATAATAGAAAATAGTAGATAAAACAAAATCAGAAAAAGACTGGACATGTGTTTCACTCCAATAATAATCCTAGCAGTTCAGGAGGTCAAGATAGGAGGATTGCTTGAGCCTAGGCAACATAGCAAGACTTCATCTATACAACATAGCAAGACCTCATCTATACAACAACAGCAGCAACAACAACAACAGCTATCTGAGGATCTGCCATATTAACTCCTCTTCTGTCTGTACCAAGCTATGCACAGAACAACAGTCAGCATCATCCGGGAACTTCTTAGAAATGTGACTCCTTGGCCCCAACTGAAGTCTATTAAATCAGAAACTTAAGAGATAGCCAGGGAAATGTGTATTAACAGTTCTTTGGGTGATTTGGGGCTCACTAAAGAATGAGACTCTCTAATCCATATGAATAGGAAAGTGCCACAACTATCACCTTAAAAAAATGTCAAACTCATTGGTATAGCATGTGCTGGAATCTACTGAAAAATATTTTTCACATCAAGGACTGAAGAGCAATATGAAGATGAGGTGTACTTGTGTTCTTTCCACCTACTAAAAAGGTGTGTGAATCCATCCCAGTGCATCTATCTAGAACCACCTTGGTTCTGAAAGATTAGTCATCCAGCAAATGATCCATCAGCATCCTAATCTTTCTCTTCTCATGAGCAGTCTCCCTTGAAAACGTATCAGGAATGGAGGAGACAGAACCCATTAAACATATACCACATGTAGTAGCTAGAGCTGAATCCTAGAATCTACTGAAAGCTAATAGCTTCTAGAATGGGTCATGAGAAAAAGTTTCTAAGGATAAACCATTACTTGTAGACAAGGTGTTTACCGGAGGTAACAAACTAAAACACCTTCTGGGGTCAGGAATGTGACCCAAATGGGTAAAAACTAAGATGTACTACTCTAGAGAATGTTGGGCTCTGGGGTGCCTGACTACTGTGATTAACTTTTAGTCATCTTCAAACACTTCCCAAGGACTGCCAGTTTAAAAATCCTTGGTGAATAAAAGGAACTCACTCTTTGTCTCTAAACTAGAGAAGTCTTATTTGTCATAACTACAAATGGGAAATGACAGTAAAAAGACACATTTTTCCATCTCTATGAATAAAAGATTGTGTATCCTAAAATCTATACCTGGTTTTATATGCCAAACGATCAATAAATTTTTATTCTCATAATCAACCCTATAACTACCACTCTACTTGTTTTTGAAAGATGACACTATGTAGGGGGAAACCTCTGGATCTGGAATCAGAAGACATAAATTAGAGTTTCTAACCATAGGCAGGAAATTTGCATTTCTTCTAGATCCCTCAGTTAGGTCATATATAGAGTTAGGGATAAAAAATAATACCTGTCTCATGAGCCTTTTGAATAATAAATCAGATAAAATATGTGAAAGCCCCTGGCTTGTCAGAGTGATGTATAAATGCCAAATGTTTTCACCATCTCTACCATATATAAAATGAGCTATTTCCATTGCCCTTAAACATTAGTTGCAGTAAAAGAACTTAAATCGTTTAACAAATAAATCATGTGGGCCAAACTCTTATAGTATATGTTAATAGACTGTAAAAATAGGTATGGATTCTTATATTGGATGTTATTAAGTTTATATATATATATTGAAGACATGGGAAATATTTCAAGCAAATAGAATACTACTGAAAAAGTAACAATAAATAGTTGGGTGAGAAAAAGATGACTAACATTTGTTCTCCTTTAATTTTATCCTCCTTAGAACTAAGAACCAGATTACAAAGTAGAGTTTAAAAAAGTTTAGGTCATATCATTAATAAGCTCTTCAAAATCGCATAACTAATACACGATGAAAATGAGACTCTGAAATCTTACTAATTAATAAAACCAGACAAACAAACATGGAGCTATTTTATAATTTTCCCATTACTTATTTATTCAAACATCATTATATAAAGTCATTTAGAAAAATTTTGGGAAATAAAACCAGAGAGAAGGTGAAGCCACAATATTTTTACACAGGAGTATGGACTCTACACACCACATAATTAGGAATCATTAGACAGAGGTCCTCCCACCGAACAATAATGGTATACAATGTTACACAGACGTTAATTGTGCTGTCATTATGACATCCTTTGCCTTCCTTAGTTTGGACCCAACCACAGAACATGCAATGGGTCTAGAATAGTCTATAGAGAAGGTTCTACATTTTCATGCACCCACACAACATATTGATGAGTTAGTGTCAGAACAATTTTTTTAGTGGGTAGAACTATCTTATTCTTCACATTCGACATAAATTCTCAGATGTATCTTTGTTAACAGTTAATTTCAAGATGATGACAAAGGAAAATAAGCCTTGAGCAGGTATTTATTGCTGAAGATGCCAGTCTGTTCATCCCTTTGGCTTTCTAGATGGTGTCTGTGACAGAATTTGGAAACTCACAAGAGTGATGCAGAGAGTTCACCCTTCTGATGTCCTAGAGAATAGTGTCTTATTTTTAGATCTTAATATGCTCCAATAAATCTAGAAATCTGGGTTTTTATGTAAAAATCCTGATTCTAAAATTTAAATGAATTCAAATTTTTATAACATATGTTGTACTGGATCATGTCTTTGGGACAAGCAAATCTGTGGTTTCCCATCCCAAACCTTTGGCTGTGTATTTGCCACAAACTTAACCACATCCCTCATCCTCAGTCTACTCAGGAATTAACAGCATTATCTTGTACCTGTTGTGAACATGACTGAATTTACCAACACCTTGAGTCTGTACATTTAACCTTTGAGTTTATGACAATATGGTCACTCCTGAGAGAACAGAATAATTTTTCATGTGCTATTTTGACAAACTCACCCAGCAGCTCTGCAAGGTGCTTGTGTTCATCATCAGAACTAGTTAAAGACAAGCACTGACACCCAGATTGACAAGGAGTTTCTCAAAAGTAAAAATATCAGAGGTAGAGTCAGTTCTGGTAAATGGCAACTGAACAATGCTCTGGTATGGGTTTCAAGATGAAAAAAAGAGAAACAATTGTGAGTGCCTTGATGCCCAGCATCTTGGATGACATAATTTCTTACTGTCGATACAATGTTACACCGACCACACAAGACAGCAGAATGACATTTTATCATACATTAATGCTTTTTTATTTGTATTTCTCCATGTGATCCCTTTGCAAGAAAAGGCTGCTATCACATTCATGTTATAACACCAACATTTTATTTTAAATGACTATAGTAACATGATACAAAAAACACACAGTTTGAGAATTTTGACAGCACTTGCTCTAATCACTCTGAGGCTATTGTTTTAAAGAATTTCATTCTTTGGTCAGTGGGAAGATTACACATTGCTTGTTTGCACAGACAAAGGTCAAATTGTTCTCATTTTATAATTTCTTCGGGTGCTTGTGATGAATTTCTGAATGTCCCTCTCTGTTTAGCTGAGGTCTGGGTAGCTGAAAAAGAAAGAAAAAACATTATGTATTAACTCCCCCCCTTTTAATGTATTTTTACTTCTTAATTTTCTTTAACATAGTCAGAACTAATTGTTTAGTAAACAAAACATTCTGTTAGTAACCAGAGAGATCAGTAGCAAATTATTCTCATATGAATAAAGAACAATCTCTTAAAGAGTAGTTTTGTTATAGGAAATAGACCAAAAGTACCTGGAAAAATCCTCTCTCATATTAACCAGGGTTAAGAACTCAGCAGTCATCATAATCCTACTGGCACACAATATTTACATGTAGGTGTATAATGTAGGATATCTGTGTTACTGACCCTCAAAGTTACTATAATTTTTGCTTTTTTTCTATCACGACAGAATCTCAGCAGGAAAGCCCTCTGCTTTCCCAATTGTTGCATACATTGGAGAGTTATCGAGGTAGCCAGCATCTTACAAAAGTGACACATTTTCTGATAATATTTTCCATCTCAAAGTATTCTTTTTGTGGCTCCCAAGGGGAAAGATCAAAACAAAACAAAAACAAAAATTAGTATGAATGTGAATAGCAATTCTGTGAAAATGTAAAAGCAAAGAAAGATTATGTCAAAAAAGCATATTGTACTAATCTTCAATAATCACCTGTCCCCCTGTCAATTGTGAATCCACACACTTGTGATTTTCTGGAGGTATTAAGCCTGAGTTTGGTGACCTCCTGAATTTTTCTTCAGAAAGACATTGTACGGTGCCTCTAGAATTCCACTCTATCTGTTCGTCAAGGAATAAAAAAAATGCATCCTTAGTTATTCTTCACAATCAACATTACCTGAAACTGACTCTGTTTCCTTATTAGAACTCACTGTGCTATATCTGAAGGGAAACATATAACACAGGAAGAGTACATGAACATAAGGGAGAAAAAGTCATTTTTTTTGTCATGGTATGTGTGATAGTGACAAGGAATAAAGAGTGCCAGTTCTTTCTCCAACTTAAATGTCACTGAGGTCCTTCCACACACCTACTACCAAAATAGACAGGATAATAGCACTTGACTCAGAATTGCAATTAAGGTTATAAAATCAGTTCGCAATTAAGAAATGGTTAGATGATAAACATGGTCAGGCTATTTCATATTCTTAAAAAATTTCACTGTATCATTATATGTTTACTTTGGCTACAGGCATTGATTATCATGTGTACAATAACTAAAATAGTCATTGCATCTATCCCATGTGTACAGATGAGACCTGAATGTCATCTTCAGTGAGGTCTATTCTACTTTTAATTCTCTTGGAATGTTAAATGGCATTTACAGTGATGATTTTCAATTTTTATCTGAAAGAAATTTTCCTAAACAGTGAAGACTAGAAATTGAAATACACAAATTTCATACTTGAGAAACTTGAACAGATATGTTTTTAGCCTGTCTGTCCTAATAGCTCAGTCGCTGTTTTAATCTCATTCAATTTTTAGAAAAAATTTGTATAAAGGTAACACAATCATTGCACATCAAAAATTGAACTTTTATTGTCAGGAGTATCATAACACACAAAATGAATCACTGATAAGTCAACCATATGCTTGGAAATGCAGAGTAAAGGGTATTCATACTACATTCCCCTTCCACTACTACTATTTTGATAGTAGTGTAATTTTATTCAATCCACCATTCAGCAGGTCAGTCAATAGGTATTTATTGAATGCCTGCTGTGGCACTAGAGATACAGTTGTAAGTCAAACTAAATTACAAACTAATTCACAGGGACATTATATTCTAGTATATGGAGGCATTTATTTATTCAACCAATATTAATTGAACACATGATGTGTGTGGAACTCTTCTAGGTACTTGGAATTTATCAGTGACTAAAGCAAAGAAAAGAATTATGTCCTTGAAGAACTTACATTCTCTAGGCTGTGTGATTTTAAAAAAGAACCCACAACTACGTTATATTACTTAAGAATTTTTTGAGGGAGAATGGAGGACAGAGGTAGGTTGAATTTGAAACCCAATAAGTTCAAGATGTCTGAAACCTACTTAAATATAGAAAATATAGAATTCTGCTTCTTATATGAGTGAAGAAACATCTTTTCAGGCAGAAATGTCAATACTTTTAAATGTCTAAGCCATGTTTCTTTTTATTTTATTGGCTATCTAGCATAAGTATAATTTGCCTATAGTGTTCCAGGGGGAATAATCTTCATTTGTTTAAATACCAACTGATAGCTGGGCTCGGTGGCTCAGCCTGTAGTCCACTGCCTTTTGGAGGCTGAGGTGAGTGGATTGCCTGAGTTCGAGACCCGCCTGGGCAGGCGAGACCTCATCTCTACAATAAATAAAAAAATTAGCCAGGCATGGTAGTGCACGCCTGTAATTCCAGCTACTCGGAAGGCTGAGGTGGAAGGATTGCTGGAGCCCAGCAGGTCGAGGCTGCAGTGGCCAGGAGCAGCCTCTGCACTCCAGTCTGGGTGACAGAGTGAGACTCCAACTCAAAAAAAAAAAAAAAAATCTAAATCTTAAAAGGATCCCAGACCATGACTTTCACAGCAAATTATTTCAAATACCAGCAAAGATGTTATCCAAGCTTTAACTTACAGTATCTTGTTCAACACATTGTAGACATAAAAGAAAAGAGATCATTGTGTTTTCCTGGTATCTCCTTTGTACTCTGAAAATAACTTACTGGAAAGCAACTTTGATTTTTACATTATAGTTTACAGCCAAAACGTTTTTGAAAATTAAAACTAAATTTAAAATACTCCTTTTTATAGGACATAGATATGACATTGAGTGGCATATTATTAAATGTTGAAAATGATTAATCTGCATTTGGTAAAAAAGCAAAACAAAGATCTACATTGTGTTTATCATTTCTGTGTTAAGGGTCGACTACATAGTAGTGCAGTTTATTTTACTTTATTGTATTTGATATCTTGAATAGTATCAACAAAGGAGATTCTTTTTAATAATGAGAAGAATAGATGCCAAGAAATAAAAAAAAAAAATTTACTTAAATAAGGATTACTTTGCTGTGTGTGCACTTTTAGAACAGATGGCAAAGACATAATTGCTTAATTTGAGAGATCACATTTTCTTATTGCAAAATTATCTAAAGCATAAATTTGAGTTTGACTAAATGTTTTAACATATATTCTTCTACTATTCCAATATCTGAAGTGAACAGAAACTTTTAGATTCTTTCAGGAGGTACTTAGTGGTTAACAGTACCAATTCTCTTGTCTAACTTTCTTAATCTATACAACAGGAAGCAAAAATATTTATACCCTGTAGTTGTAAGATAAAAATGTGATTTACTTGTAAAATATCTATTATTATTATTTACTTAATAAACTATAAATGTATATAAATGCACATACACTCAACTAATTTAGTGTTTAATACTGTTTTTAATTTTAATATAATTTACCAATATAGAATTATTAAACCAATACATTAACAAAGACAATAAACTAATATTACAGAACAATTCATTGCATAAAAATTAGTAACCCTATGTAGCTAGGAAAATAGGTAACTTCATTCAAAATCCTGAATATTATTTCTTTTCCAATTGATATGAACATTAAACCTTTAAAATTATTTAATATAGTTACTATAGAAATACAATATTTAAAAAACCAACCACAAGGAATTTCTGGTTTCAGACCCAGCCTACAAAATGTTTGAAAATTTTCACTTTTGAGCCAGGTTCGGTGGATCAGCCTGTAATCCCGTGCCTTTGGGAGGCTGAGATGAGTGGATTGCCTGAGCCTGTGGGTTCGAGACCCGCCTGGGCAGCGAGACCTCATCTCTACAATAAATAAAAAAATCAGCTGGGCATGGTAGCGCATGCCTGCAATTCCGGCAACTTGGAAGGCTGAGATGGAAGGATCGCTGGAGCCCAGCAGTTTGAGGCTGCGGTGGCCGGGAGCAGCCACTGCACTCCAGTCTGGGCGACAGAGTGAGACTCCAACTCAAAAAAAAAAAAATGAAAGAAAATTGTCACTTTTGCTCTTACAACAATAATAAAGCTGAAAAATGGAAAATCTACAACTTTATTAGGACCCACCAGAAAACTGAGGTTTCAGGGCAAATTACCCCAAATATGCTACAGAAATATGACAATCTAGAAAGTCACAGCCAAGATTCTTTATTAGAAACAGAAGCTGCAGGAGCCATAAACAGGCAAGAGCACTTAAATAATAATTTCGATGACTTTGTGGAGGCTGAGTGTAGACTAATATGAGAGTCAGGAAATCCTGGAGCTGTAGTCTTAGGGAGCCTTTATTGTTTCCTGGGTTTTAGCTTCAAAAACCATACCATGTTATCATAATAAAAAATCCATGAAAGATCTCCTCTGGCTAGGCTTGGTGGCTCAGTCTGTAATCCCATGCTTTGGGAGGCCAAGATGAGTGTATTGCCTGAGCCCGTGGGTTCAAGACCCCCCCTAGGCAACTTGGTGAGACCTCATCTCTACAATAAATCAAAAAAATTAGCCAGGTGTGGTAGTGCACGCCTGTAGTTCTGGCTACTTGGAAGGCTGAGGGGGAAGGATCTCTGAAGCCCAGCAGGTCGAGGCAGAGGTGGCCAGGATCATGCCACTGCACTGCAGTCTGGGCAACAGAGTGAGACTCCAACTAAAAAAAAGATCTCCTCATAGCTCTGGCAAAGTAAAGCAATGTACAACCTTTGTGAATATGCTTAGAGGGTTCTCCATAACAAAAACTTCCCCTCACAAGAAAAAGCCTTTACCAGAGCCTTATCCAACTTTGGAGAAAGGGCATGTCCTCAAAGACTGCAGTCAATTCTAGCTTTTTTGTCTCACCTATGTGAGCAAGGGTGGGGGGAGATGAGGTGCTACAAAACACTTTTGAAGGTTCCATTCCAGTGAAAAGACTGAGATCTCAATCTTAAAATTGTAGGACACTTTCATTCCTCTACACACAACTTACCATTACAGCAATCAGACTCAAGCATAACAGTAAGTTAGAGCTGAAAGATATAGACTCTATACAAAGGGGCGGTCCTTAGGGAAGTCCAAACACATAGAGGAGTTGGTAAAAGGGGAAACACTAGAGGATCTTAAAGTTTTTGAAACCTAAAAATTTGGAAAATATTAAAAACAGCCAAATCCCTTCAGACAAACATAGAACCTCATAGGAGAGGTCTATTTGTCTCATTTCCTATTAAATGATATATCTGACTTTCAACAAAAAAATTACAGAGCATGTTGAAAGGCAAGAAAAAACAGTCTGAAAAGATAAATCAAGCACCAGAACCTTATTCATATGGGACAAGATTTGGGAATTATCAGAGAGTGAATTTAAAATAACTACAACATGTCAAGGGTGCTAAGTGAAAACACAGGCAAAATGTGAAAAAAGATGGGAAGTGTAAATAAAGCAATAAGAAGTTTAAGGGAAAAAGTCTAAGGAAATGCTAGAAAGAAAAAAAAACTTCAACAGAAATGATCAATGCTTTTCATGGCATCATTAGTAGTTAAGCATGGCTAAGAAAAGAATCAGCGGGCTTGAAGATATGTCAATAGGATCTTCCCAAACTAAAATTCAAATAGAGAAAAAAGTTTTTAAAAAAATAAGAACTGCAGGAAAAGATATATTTAAATTAATAGTCACTTAGAATTTCCAAAATTGGTGACAAACACAAAACCAAAGATCCAAGAAACAGAGAATACCAAAATATCAACTTCCGCAAGATGGTGAAGGGGCAGATTGGTTCATGAGATTCTCTGCAAAAGCAAGTGTCCATAGGAACTCTTGCTCTCCCCTCATGGCTCCAGCTCCCTCAAAGGCCAGCCTGCTTTTCGGCCAGCCTGCTTTTCAGCCAGCCATGCAGGCCTGTGGGTGGCAGAAAACAGCCCCATGCACTGCTCTGTCACTGCTGCCACAGCTATTGCTGTCACTGCCAGCCACTTTGGCCCGTGGGTTGGAGGTCCTGGGTTCCATGCACTACACTGCTGACTCAGTCACTGCCGCCACCACTTCTTCCTGTAGTCGCTCCCTCCCCTGGCCCAGGGCAACCCTTGGCTCCTGGCCCATGGAAGTCCTCCCACACACCTCACTGCTGATGAGGCCACGGCCACCACACCTCCCTCCCACAGCCGCTCACTCCCCCACTCAGGGTGGCCCTCAGCTGCTGCTCCATGGAGCTCAGGGCCCCCACATCTGCTGCACTGCCCTGCCCAAGCCATCTAGTGCCACATCAACCTGCAGCTCCAAGCTGTTTCACACTCTGCCTCCCCCAGCTTGGCCCCAGGTTGGTGGGTCCACAGAGCAGTTGAAGCCCTGAGAACAGGCAGAAACCTGCATTTACCCACCCAGCCCTGCCTGGCTCTGCCAGCCTCCTGCTTGGGACCCAAGGTAAGAGCATTAAACTGGAAGAATCAGAATCTCCTCCTACATGCTAGATCATACACAGGTCAGATCTGAGTGACAGACTTCTCAGGCAGCAAGTTGAGCCCAGATCTGATCCAACCTCCCCCTACAGCATGCCTAGGGCATCAGATTCTAGCTGTGAACAACCCTACTAGCCTGTGATGAGAGCTAGAGATCAGAACTGAAAGGACATTGGACTTAGAGGAATGATCTAAGAGCATGCATGGTTCCCTTGTTTTTATTTTTTTAATTTTTATTTTTATCTGTTTTACTTATTTTTTTCTCTTTTCTCTCTCTTCTTACTATTACTGATAATGTTTGTATACTTGCTTTTTGTCTGTTAGTTTACTGATTTTTTTATTTCTTTGGACTTCATGTTTGTGTAGGGGAATAGTATCAATAAAGAGGTTGATTGTTTTGTGTGTCTTTATGATTGTCTGTATGATTTAGGTTTTTTATTTATCTTTTCTGTCTTTGTGTCTCTTTTTATTTGTTAGTTGGTTCATTTGTCTGTTTTCCCTCTTACTCTTCTCACTTTCACCTTCCTCTTCCTCCCCCCATTGTTCCATTCTTTTACTGTTTATAGCCCCATTTTGCTTTCAGGGAGTAAACCTATTCCCACACTGGATGAACAGATTGAAAGGCAGTGGGAAGTGGTTTCCAGGGTATCCATACACCTGTCGGTGGATACTGGGATCTGCAGATAGATTTTGAATCACAGCTTTCCCCTCAATTAAACCTCAAAACTGCAAAAAAAGTACAGCCCCAAACCCACAGTCCAGCTTTAGAAGTGAACAAAGCTAGAGGATTCACGTAAAGAAGAATAGGAGATTGAGCAAACAGAAGTAAAAGCAATCCCACCACCCATGAACAACAGATTTAAATAAGAGAGAAAAAAAGGAAAAAGTGGGGAGGAAAATCTACACAAATGAAGAAAAATCAAAAGAAAAATATAGCTCTCACACAGACCCCTGGGAGATCAGACACTGAGAAAACAGACTTTGGAACACAAACAATGAAGAGCCCCCAGAATGACTGGTCACATGCTACAAACCCAGACATCAAGACATTAATAGAGAGAATAAAAAGAATTGAAAAGAGACTAGAGGAAAATGGGAAGGAGTTGATAGCTGAGATAACAACAGTAAAGAATACTGTGACTGGAATAAATAACAAACTAATAAGCATGGAAAGCAGAATTAGACAAGCAGAAGAAAGAATCTCAGGTCTTGAGGACCAATGTAGAACAAACCCAAACATTTCAAATCATAGAAAAGAAGCTTAAAAAGACAGAGTAAAACCTTCAAGAGATGAGCAATTACTTCAAGAGATCAAACCTAAGAGAAATTGAACTTCCTAAGGTAGAAAAAGAGACAGAGACCATTCTGGAACAAACATTCCATGAAATTATTCAAGAAAACTTCTCTCATCTCATCAGCAAGGTGAAAATTTAAACACAAGAGATTTAGAGAACCCCTGCAAGAGAACAAATGAGAAAACCAACTGCCAGACACATAATAATTCGCCTAAACAAGGTAGGTATAAAAGAAAAAATCCTAAAGAAAAAGGTCAGACTACCTACTGGGGAAGACCAATTAGAATAGCAGCAGATTTATCTACAGAAACTCTTCAGGCTAGGAGAGATTGAAGCCCAACCTTTGAAGTTTGGAAAGATAATCAATTTCAACCAAGAATAACCTACCCAGCTGAACTAAGCTTCATCAGTGAAGGGAAATTAAAATCTTTTCTAGACATTCAATCCCTGAGAATTTATGCTGCCTCTAGACCAGCTCTCCAAGAAACACTTAAGAAAGTATTAAACACAGAAAACAGTGGAAAAAGAACAACAACATTATTCACAAGAGTGCAGGAAAAAGATTGGATACACACATAAATCAATCCAAAACTAAAAGAAACACAACAAACAAACAGGATCAACAACACCTGTATAAGAATCTCATGATAGGGATAAACTCTCACATTTCAATAATTAGCCTGAATGTGAATGGACTAAATGCACCACTGAAAAAAACATAGAATGGCAAAATGGATAAAATATCATGAGGCAGCAATATATTGTCTCCAGAAGACTCGTCTCACCAGAAAGGACTCTCACAGACTCAAAGTAAGAGGGTGGGAAGCAAAATTTTAGGCAAATGGAACACAAGAGAAAGCTGGAGTTGCAATCTTAATCTCAGACAAAATACCCTTTAGGCTATCAAAAATTTAAAAAAATGAAGAAGGTTACCATATAATAATAAAAGATTCAATCCATCAACAAGAAATAACCACCCTAAACATATATGCACCTAACAAAGGAGCACCAATGTTCGTAAAGCAGCTTGTATGGAAACTAAAAAAGGGATTGACTCTAACACTATGATAGCTGGTGACTTTATTACCCCACTCACAACCCTGGAAAGATCATCAAGACAAAAAATCAGCAGGAGATCTGGAACCTCAATAAGACTTTTGATCAAATGGACCTAATTAATACCTACAAAACACTCCACCCAACAACCACAGAATACATATTCTACTCATCACCACATGGAACGTACTCCAAGATTGGCCACATCATTGGCCATAAATCAAACAAACAAATTTCATAAGATTGAGATCTTGTCATACACCTTCTCAGACCACAGTGGAATAAAAATAAATATCAACACCAGCAAAGTGCCCCCAAAACCCACAAAGACACAGACACTAAAAAGTACGATGGTAAGCAACTCCTGAGTCAATGATGAAATCAAAATAGAGATTAAAATTTACCTGGAAACAAATGAAAATGAAGAAAAATCTTACCAAAACCTCTGGGATGCCACAAAAACAGTAGTAAGGGGGGAATTCATATTTTTACAAACACACGTGAAGAAAATGGAAATATCACAAGTTAAAAGTCTAACAAGTCACTTAAGGATGCTGGAATAGGAAGACCATCAAAACCTGAACTTCAGAAGAAGAATCCAGATCACCGAAATAAAAGCCCAAATCCAGGACATAGAAGACAAAAAAGATAATACAAAAAAAATCAATAAAACAAAAAGCTTTTTCTTTGAAAGGATAAACAAGATCAATGGTCACCTAGCCAGAGTGACCAAGAAAAAGAGAGAAAAAGTCCAAATAAACTCATTGAGAAACACAACAGATGAAGTCACAACTGATCCTGAAGAAATACAAAAGATTATCAGAGACTACTATGTACAATTGTATGGAAGCAAACTTGAAAACCTAAAGGGAATGGAGGACTTTCTGACATCATACAACCTCTCTAGGTTGAAACAAGAAGAAATTGAGACCCTAAATAGACCAATAGCAATCAAGGAAATTGACTATGTAATAAGAAAACTACTTCCCTGAAAGCCCTGGACCAGATGACTTTCCAGCAGAATTCTACAAAACATACAAGGAGTACTGATACCAATCCTACTGAATGTATTCTAGGTGACTGAGAAAGATGGAACTCTCCCCAAATTATTTTATGAAGCTAACATCACATTGATACCCAAGTCAGGTAAAGACGCAACAAAGAAAGAGAAAAACAGGCCAATATCTTTGGTGAATATAGATGCTAAAATTCTCAACAAGATCCTAGCAAAACGGATTCAACAACACATCTCAAAAATCATCCATCACTACCAAGTAGGCTTTATCCCTGGGATGCAATGCTGGTTCAACTTTTGTAATACCATAGACTTAATTAAATGCATCAACAGACATAAAAACAAAAACCATATGGTTACATCATTACTTGCAGAAAAAGCTTTTGATAAAATCCAGCACCTCTTCTTGATAAAAATCCTCAAACATCTAGGCATATGTGAAACATAACTCAAAATAGTAAGAACCATCTATAAGAAACCCACAACCAGCATACTCCTAAACAAAAAAAAAAATTGGAACCATTTCCCCTGAAAACTGGAACAAGACAAGGAAGTCCACCCTCACCCCTCCTGTTCAACATAGTTTGGAAGTCCCAGCTAGAGAAATCAGAGAAGAGAAGGCAATCAGGGGTATCAAATAGGAAGAGAGGAAGTCAAGTTATCCCTCTTTGCAGATGACATGATTGTATACCTTGAAAACCCAAGAGAATCTTCCAAAAACCTCCTGCACTGATAAAGGACTTTGACCAAGTCTCAGGGTATAAAATAAATGTGGACAAGACAATCACATTTCTATACAACAATAATAAACAAAGGGTAATCCAAATAAAGAGTACAATTCCATTCACAATAGCCACACACAGAAAATTAAATACCTTGGCATCTTCCTAACCAGAGATATGAAAGACATTGACAATGAAAGCTACAAAACATTGCTCAAAGAAATCAAAGATGACACAAACAAGTGGAAAAATATTCCATGCTCATAGATTGGAAGAATCGACATTGTTAAGATGTCCATTTTTACCTAAGGAAATCTACAGATTAATGCAATACCCATCAAATTACCAGCAACATTCTTCTCAGACCTAGAAAAAACAATACAGAAATTCATATGGAAACATAAATGACCAAGAGTAACCAAAACAATCCTCTGCAAAATAAATAAATAAATAAAGCAGGAGGCATCATACTCCCAGACTTTAAACTTTATTCCAAAGCTAATCAAAACAACCTGGTATTGGTACAAGAACAGGCATATAGACCAATGGAATAGAATTGAGATTCCAGAATCAAAACCTCAATTTCTCAACCAACTCATCTTTGTCAAAGATGAGGAGCATCTATTCAGTAAACGGTGCTGGGAAAACTGGCTGACCACATGCAGAAGATTGAAAGAGGACCCCTACTTATTCCCATACACAAAATAGCTCTAAATGAATCAAAGACCTAAATGTAAAACCTCAAACTATAAGAACCTTAGAAAATGCAGGAGACACTCTTATGGAAGTTGGACCTGGCAACTAATTCCTGATCAAAATCTGAAGTGCTCAGGCCATAAGAGATAAGATAGACAAGTGGGACCTCATTAAACTTACAAGCTTCTGCAAAGCCCAAGGAACAATCCAGAAAGCAGGGAGACAGCCCACAGATTGGGAAAAATTTTTGCCAACTCCATGTCTGACAAAGGCCTAGTGTCAAGGATCTACAAGAAACTCTAATGTGCTGAAAAAAAACTAAAACAAACAAACAGCCCCATTACAAAGTGGGCAAAGATATGAATAGACACTTCTCAAAAGAACACATATGAGCAGCCAACAAATACATGGAAAAATGTTCAGCCTCACTAGTCATCAAGGAGATGCAAATTAAAACTACAGTAAGATACCACTTAACTCTAGTCAGAATGGCCATCATCAATAACTCAAGAAATAACAGATGCTGGAGACGATGTGGTGAAAAAGATATCACTTCTACACTATTGGTGGGAGTATAAACTAGTACAGCTTCAGTGGAAATCAGTTTGGCAATTCCGAAAAGTTCTAAAAATTGACCTTCCATATGACCCTACAATCCCCCTACTGGGTATATACCCAGAAAAACTCAAATCGCTCTATGAAAAAGATATCTGCACATGTATGTTTATCACAGCATTGTCCACAATAGCAGCAACATGGAACCAACGATGCTGCCCATCAAAAGAGGACTGGATAAAAAAAATGTGGTACATATACACAATGGAATATTACGCAGCCATAAAGAAGAAAAAAATCTTGAACTTTGCAGCAACTTGAATGGAATTAAAGTTTATAATACTGAGAGATCTCTCACAGAAACAAAGAGCTAAGTATCACGTGTTTTAACTCATAAGTGGACCTTGAACAACTACCATAATTCTATAAGAAAAGGATTGACAGTAGCAGAAAATTGCAGGGGGGAGGGGATACAGGGAGGTGGGATTGACAGTAGTCGATATCTGTCTGGGGAAGTGTTGGGAGCAGGCCACGGAGGCCCACTGAGTGTTAGGGATCAGGGAGGGCTGTGGACCCCAAGACCACTAGGATGCATTTGGGAGCCCTTGACCCATTTCCTCTCCCTTTTCTTATTTGGCACTTATGCCAGAAACAACTCTGCTAGTTCAAGCATAAAACTCTGAGATCTAAAAGGAACACAGATAACTTTAGAAATCTCATTGTTCCCGTTTTCCACTAACTGCGGTTTTGGCTTTAGTACAACTTACAGTTTAAACTTGGGTCACATTTGAGAAGCCTTATTGCTGGTGACAAGCTCCATATATTAGAATTAGGAATTAGAAACTGTTATAGAAGTTAAGATAGATATATAGGATTTTAGAGTAGCCATTTTGTTAAGAGATTGTAATCAATTGTTCCAAGAAGTGGTCCACTGTGAACTTAGGACTGGGCCACATTCTGGAGAGTCCAGTGTGATCTTTGGACTGGGCCACATTCTTTAGGAACTGGTTTGGGCTATAATTAAGAGTTTCCATAGCAATTGTGTAAGTAGAATTAGCATAGAATAGAAAGGTAATAGGATTTAAGTTAGTCATCGTAGGTGTTGTGTACGCATAAGCTTTAGAAGTTATTGATTATTAGAACATCATGTTGCTAGTAGGGTTTGCTGCATTACTTTTGAGGAACATTAACCAAGCATAGGGAACTGTAAGACAATTTCGGATTTGTCCTTCCTCATACCTGAGAAAACATCTGGTGGGCGGGGGACACCCCTCATCCACCTGGCTTTGTGTTCACATGAAAGACACGTGAGACTGTGCAAAATTTGGGGATAAAAGACCCATTGAAATTTCCAATAAATGGCTTCTGCACTAGACAGGAGTCCAGTCTCTTTCTTTCTCTTTATCTATCCCTCCAGTATAATTGCCGATGCCATGTCACTTACCAGGGACCCCTGATCCTCGCAGAGGCAGGACCCCTGCAGGGAAGGGTGGCATACCTCATTAATATGGGTACCTGCACAGTGAATATTTGTATACCTAACCCTGAATTGCACCCCACAATTTCAAAATAAATATCAAAAGAGAAAAACCCCAAAGATATCTACATTTAAATTTCAAAAAATAGAGAAAATCTTGAAAGAAGCTAAAGTGATATGAGAGGTTTTGACAATACATTATAAGTAGAGGAAGAGGAATATGACTTTTAGAGGATCTTGTCAGAAACTATGTAAACAAGAAGAGTACTGAAAATGCTGAAAGAAAAAATAATAAAACCATTGTCATAAAATTGCATATCTAGTAAGTTACTCTTCAGACATGAAGAAGAAATAAAGACCTTCACAGACAAATACTATGAAAAATATTTTTCCATCTGTTTTTGTCATCTTTGTTTTTTGAGGTGAAAGAATTAATATTGCTAAATTGTCCATATAGCCTAAGTGATCTACTGATTCAACACAGTCCTTATAAAATTACCAGCATCATTTTTTAAAGATCTAAAAAAGTCCCCAAAACTTGTTTATATGAAAGAAAAAAAAAAAGCCCAAATAGTGAAAGCAATTCTAAGCTAAAACAATATATCTGGAGGCATTACATTGCCCGACTTCAAACTTCAATACAAGGCTGCAATAACCAAAACAACATGGTACTGATACAGGCATAAACTCATAGACCAATGGAACAGAATAGAGAACCCAGAAATAAAACCACTGTCATATGACCATCTCATCTTTGACAAAGCCAACAAAAGCAAACACTGGGGGAGGGACACACTATTTAAAAATTGATGCTGGCGAAATTGGCTAACTATAAGCAGAAGAAAGAAGCTGGACTCCTTCCTCTCAATACATGCAAAAATGAATTCACAGTGTATTAAATACTTAAATGCAATAAATAAAACTATAAAAATTCTTGAAGAAAGCCTAAGAAACACTCTTCTGGACATCAGCCTAGGTGAGGAATTCATGACCAACACCAAAAGTAAAGGTGTTGGTCAAAAAACAAAAGTAGCAAAAACCTCAACTGACTAGTGGAACCAAATCAAACTAACGCACTTTTCCACAGCAAAAGAAACCATTAATCGAGTTAACAGACAAATATTTATAAATTATGCGTCTGAAAAAGGACTAATTTCTAGAATTTATGAGTTCAAATGAATCAACAGGGAATAAAAACTAATAGCACCATTAAAATGTGGGCAAAGACAGTTTTCAAAAGAAGACATACAAGCACCGAACAACCATATGAAAAAATGTTTGGCATCACTAATCATCAGAGAAGCACACATCAAAACCACAAAGAGAGACCGTCTCACTCCAATTAGAATGTGGCATGCTCTCACTCATATATGTGACAGCTGAGTGGTCATAAGGATGGAAATAACAGACACTGTGGACACTAATAAGGGGTGAAGAGCAAGGAGGACTAGGGTTCAGAAATCACCTATGGGATGCAATGTTTGCTATCTGGGGGAAGGGCCTCCTGAGATCCAGTTCCCATGACTATACAATATGTCCATGTAGTGAATATGCATGTGTACACCCTGAATCAAAAATAGAAAAATTAGAAATAAAATAAAATGGGCAAAAGATCTGAAAAGTAGATAAGTCAAAAAGCAACAGTTGTCAAGAGTACTCTCCTACACTAGCGTGGGTGGAATGTAAGCTAGTTAAATCCTTGTGGAAAGCAGTTTGGAGAGTACTTAAAGATCTAAAAATAGACTTACTGCTCAACCCACAATCCCACTCCTGGTTATATACCCAAAGGAGCACAAATCACTCTACCAAAAAGACACCTGCACACTCATACTTATTGCAACACTGATCACAACAGCAAAAACATGGAACCAACCTAGCTGCCCATAAACCATGGACTGAATATACTGAATATAGAAAATATGGTACATATGCAGTATGGGATAATCATGGCCTTTGAAGCAACACAGATGCAGCTAGAGACCATCATCATGAGCAAATTACCACAGATACAGAAAACTCAATATCACATGTTCTCACTAATAAGCAGAAGCCAAATATTAAATGCACATAGGCACAAGGATTGGAAAGACAGACACTGGGGCACTTCTAAAGAGGGAAGGAAGAGAGGGGGAAAAGACCACCACCAGGGTGATAGGCTCATTAGATGGAATATTATGCAGCTATAAAAAAGAACAAAATGGTGAATTTCGCAGCAACCTGGATGGGATTAGAGTTTATAATACTGAGTGATCTCTCACATAAACAAAGATCTGAGTATCACATGTTCTCACTCATAAGTGGACCTTGAACAACTATTGTAATACTATACGAAAAGGATTGACAGTGGTGGGAAACTATGGGGGTCAGGGAGGGGAAGGGAGGTGGGATTAACGGTAGACAATATTTGTCTGGGGATGGGGGGCACACCTCATCAACAAGAGTACCTACACAATGCATATTTGTATACCTAACCCTTAACTGTACCCTACAATTTTAAAATAAAAAATGTGTATTCGAAAAAAAAAAACAATTCTCCAAGAAAACATAGTACCTTTAATATGTTTATATCTAGCAACAGAATATATAAATAAATGATAAAAATGGATAGAATTATAACAAGACATAGGTGAATCCACTATCACAGTTGAAAGCTTCAAAACCCTTCTTTGATTCACTAATATAGCATGCAGGAAGAAAATTAGTAAGGTTATGGTTGACCTGAGTAACACTAACAAGCAACATGACCTAACTGATATTTTAGAATACTCCATTTCCAAATGGTAGAGCTTACATTCTTTCTCAGAACTACAATATGAGCCACAAAATACACTAAGTTTAATAATAATAGATATTCATACAAAGAATTTCCTCAGGCCACAAATTAGAAATCAATAAGAGAAAGACAGATGTGAGATCCTCAAATATTTGTAGATTATATTACATGTTTCTAAATTATACACAAGCCAACAAATATGTCTCAGATAAACTTAGAAATATTTGAACTAAGTGAAAATAAGAAATAAAAAAGGAGGTATGGTCCAGAAGTGGTGCTTATAAGTAAGTTAATAGCAATTAATGCATACATTAGAAAAGAAGAAAGTTCTAAAGTCAATAAATTTTCATCTCAGAAAACAGAGAAAGAATAACTAAAGCCTACAGCAAGTAGAAGTAAATAAATATAAACTAGAACAGAAATTAATGAAAAGAAAAAAACGAAATTAATATTACTGAAATTGAAAAAATCAATGAAGTCAGAAACTGGCTCTTTTATTGATTGATAAAATTGATTAATCCTTAGTTAAGGTAGCCAAGGAAAAGAAGAGAGAAGATTCAATGGAATCCCATTCAAAATTCCAGCAAGTAATTTTGGAGATATTATCACACTGTTTCTAAAGTTTATATGAAAAGAGAAAACACCTAGAATAGGTCACACAATATTGATGAAAAAGGACAAAATTGGACGGCTAACACGACTCAATATCAAGACTTATAAAGCTACAATAATCAAGACACATGATGTTTTCACAAGAATAGACACAGAGGTCAACATAAAAGTATATAGAGTTGAGAAATAAACACACACACACATATTGTCAACTGAACTTCACCAGTGGACAAAAGACAATTCAGTGGAGAAAAAACAAACTTTACACAATTCACAAAAATTAACTCCTTGAAAATCAAACACTTAAATGTAAAACACAAAAATGATAAAACCTGTAGGAGAAAATACAGTGAAATATCTAGGTGACCTTAGGTTTGGTGATGAGTGTTTAGATACAAAAGCACAATTCTTAAGAGAAAAAAATGTTAAGAGGGTCTTTATTTAAATTAAATTTATTTAAATTAAAAACTACTGCTTTGCAAAAGACCATGGTGAGAAAATGAAAAGACAAACTACAGACTCAGACAAAATATTTGCAAAATACATATCTGATGAATAATTGCTATCTGAAATATAAGAAAAGCTCTTAAAAGTTAACAATAAGAAAACAACCCAATTAAAAGTAGGCTAGTAAAACAAACAGGGATTTTACCAAAAATACACAAATGGAAAATAAACATGTGGAAAGATTAACTTCATTTGTCATTGGAAAATAGTATGTTTGACAAAGGCTTAACATCTAGGATCTACAAGGAACTCAAATGTGTCAAAAGGAAGTAAACAAACAGCCCTATTACAAAGGGGGCAAAAAGATGAATAGACAGTTCTCAAAAGATATATGAGCAACCAACAGATTCATGAAAAAACGCTCAGTCTCACTAGTCATCAAATAAAAGCAAATTAAAACCATACTGAGATACTACCTAACATCCAGTCAGGATGACTATCATCAATGACTTGAAAAACAGATTCTGGAGAGTATGTGGCGAAAAGGGAACACCGTTGGTGGGAGTGTAAACTAATGCAACCTCTGTGGAAAAGTTTGAAGATTCTGAAAAGATCTAAAACTCAACCTTCCATACAATCCCTAATTCCCCTACTGGGAATATATCGAGAGAAACTCAATTCACTCTATGATTTGGGCATTATTGTAGCATTGTTCACAATAGCAAAGACATGGAACCGACCACGCTGCCCATTGAAAGAAGACTGAATAGAAAAACAAGTGATACATATACAAGATGGAATATTATGCAGCCATAAAGGATGACAAAATTCTGAACTTCACAGCAACCCGGATGGATTTAGAATCTATAATAATGAGTGACCTATCACAGAAAAAAAGAATTGAGTATAACCTGCTCTCACTTATAAGCAGAACTTGAACAATTTTTGTAATGCTATAAGAAAAGGATTGGCAGTAGTAGGAAACTGCCAGGGTAGGGTGGGGCCAGAATTGGCAGTAGTAGGAATCTGCTGGGGGAGGGGAGGCACCACTCATCAACAAGGATACCTGTATAATAAGCATTTGTATGCCTAATCCTGAATTGTACCCCACATCTTTGAATTAAAATAAAAAAGAAAATTGCAAATTGATACTATAATGGAATACTAAGCACACCTATCAGAATGATTATAATCCCCCAAACTGACAATACCAATTCCAAGAGAGAATGTAAAGCAACAGGAATCTTCATTTGTTACAGGTGGGGATGAAAAATGCTACAGCCACTTTGGAAATCAGTTTCTTATAAGACAAAACATATTCTTACCATAAACTTAGCTATTTACCCAACTAATTCTAAAATTTATTCTACACCAAAAAATTCTATACAAGTGTTTATAATAGTTTTATTTAAAATCTCCCCAACTGCAAGCAAACATGATGGTCTTCAATAGTCACATGGATAAGCAAATTGGAACATCTATACTATGGAATATTATCCAGTGATTAATATAAATGAACAATCAAGCCTCAAAAAACATAAGTCAATCTTATATGCCTATTGTTCAGTGTAAGGAATCAATCTGAAAAAGCTATATACAATATTATTTCAACTATCTATTTCAGGAAAGGCAAAATTATGACAATGGTAAAAGATCAGTGGGTGCCGGGGGTTCATAAAGAGACTGAACAGGTAAAGCAAATTGCTCATATAGCTGTAGTTCTCCACAATTGCCATATAGCTGTAGTTCTTTCATCATGCAGGTCTCACTTCAAATGTTACTTATTCAAAAATGTCTTTCCCCAACCTTCTCTAAAGTTGATACCCTCTGTTCCATCTACCACATCATTCTGTTTTATTTTATTTGCATCACTTATCATTGTCTGAAATAACTTATTTTACTGACATTAACATTGTCAATACAAATTACTAACACATTTATAAAAAGATAAACATTCAGTCATCAAGGATTACCAAGAACATTCATTATAACGAAATATATTTTCTCATAAAACACTTTCAGCATCTGAGGAGCATCTGTCTTTTTCCTCCTTTTATTACCCTTTTTATGTCTGTAAAGTCCTCCTGGCCCTCTGTATCCACATCATTTGGAGATTTTTTTTGGCCTATCAGTGTTGGCAAGCTGAACAATCACAACTACTCTTGAGTACTGAAGAGGGTTGGTACAGGCAAAATTAGAATGAACCACTGCTGAATCCCAGCTGGAAGAGTGGAGGATGAATAAATTTCCAGACTCCACGTCTCTCTCTCTCTCTCTCTCTCTCTCTCTCTCTCTCTCTGTGTATTTCCTTACTGCTTTGAAATCACCAGTTAGACCCCTGTGTAGATAACAGAAAACACAGAATGCTTTTTTCACCAAGCTTGTAATTCTTATCCATTGATGGCAGACTTGGTGGAGATATGGAAACAATAAGAGTACTTATTGCTGGCAGCTCAGAAAGGAAAAAATGTGACAAGCTCTTCAGAACAGACTTCCAAGTAGAGAATGAGCATCACAGGGACCAAGAGACATCTCTGACAGTGTTGCCTATGCACTTCAGAGCTTACTTCTGTACTTCAAGAGTGGGACTAGAAATAGGAAGAGGTTACGGAATGGAAAGACAAGTGTTTTTCCTTTGTCAGAGACATCCTTTGACTTAGTTTTTAATGTCCTCTATTCTCATGATACTGTGGATTAACAAGAAGTCAGTTCAAAGACTCTGTGAGCTGGGTTGGTCTCTGCCATCTTTTAAGTAGTCAAAAGGCTGTAACTCTCCCAAAAAAGAGAGTTCTAGCATAAGTCCCTATCTAGGTACAATTCATCTTTGTGACCATTTCTTATGTCTTACACCCCTAGCTAAGGCTTCCATCTGGAAACTACCTAACTGTGGATCAGAGGCTCACACTTTTCCCATGTACTGAAAATTTTAGCAAACCCATCCTCCAGTTATTACATTGGTGTAATAAAAAAGGATTATCATATAATCATATATATTCTGTGTTTTATTTTGATGCATTTTACATTTATGTTTCAGAACAAATCTTTTTTTACTATATATAGAAAAAATCTTGTAAACTTCACAATTTCTGAACTCTTATAGTATAAGGTCTTATATAATTTTTAAAAGACTAATGGATATATTGCAGAGTCTTCCCATTAACTTACCTTTTAAAAAATCATGTCAAGGTGCCAAATAGTTAAAGGAAGTTTATAGAGAAGGAAAAAACTCATGAACTTTTAGAGCAGATAGGTTTGGGGTCAAATGCCAATAATGTCATATATTAGTAGTAAAGTCTTGGGAAAATGATGTAATGCATTTGTACCTGATTCCTGCCCCTCCTCTCAAGATAAAAATGGAGGAATAGCTGGGAGGACTTAACAGCATACTCTAGAAAAATTTCTTAGAAAATGTGTCCAGTTTTTATAAACTTATCCTGTAGCAAGGGTCTGTAATATTATTTTTAATTTCAGTATTATTTTTTAAAGACACCACAATTATTTCTTAGCTCTTCATGGTCAAAACTTTAGAGATGTCTTCATATTTTAAAATTACCCCTAACAAATTTATCAATCAGCAGTTCTACCAATTTTCTTGACAAAGCTTACGTATTGTTTCCTTCCTTTCTGTCTCCTGAACAACCACTCAAATACAAGAACTCACATCCTATAAATTATTGCAAGCCATTCCCAACTTATCTTCTCTTAAAACATAATAACCACCATAACTACATACTCTCAGTTTCAATATTCTCATTGTAGCATGTTAAAAATGCAGTTCACTTATTCTTAATCACTAATTAATGTTGTTCAATCTGATCATCAGTTCTGAATACCAAATTGGCCTATCTATCATCCAATCAAACTTACAAATGTGAATATGGACAAACTCCATTACCAAAGTATGCACAGGACATTTTTTTTAGTTTCTGAATGCTACTATTTGTAAGTTGATTTGCATATTGCTTCCTTTACAGCAAAATTTTGACTTTTCTGTCTAAGCTCTATTAAAATCATTTCTGGTTTGCTTTATTTTATATTTCTGTACTTTCATGCAGAAACAGTCAGTATGAAGTGTTTTTACTATATATGTGTGTGTGGTCACTGATGTTATATAATGATTTATTACATCAAGAAAATGGATTGCATTGGCCAAATAAGCCCCAAGAGTCCCTGTTGGCACTGAGTATTTGCAATTTGAGGATATCGCCATGAGGTGGTATTCATAGACACACTGTTTTCACAAGTAAATTATCTACACAACTATTTGGGGGATAATTATCTATAGGAAGCTGTTTTTTAATCTGTCTATACAAATAATTACGTATTTTGCTATCTAATCTATGCCTAAATCATATCTAGCTATAAATATCTATACCAATATATGTATCTACATATACACACATTTAGACATTATAAAATATATGAAAGTATTATTTCAGTAGTATTATAATGCTAATATTATTATGTTAGTCAAACATTTAAGGAATAATAAACATGTGGAAAATTTCTATCTTCCATTCCTTTAATACATGTTCACTTTATTAGTTACTTATTGAATAAAAATTAATTCAAAGGATATTTAATACTCATCATACTGGTTTTGACTGTTTCTACTGGAAAGAATGATTTCCCTTAATCTCAGATGCAATCTCAAATTAATGTGCTCTTAATGTCTAGAGACTCAGTAAATTTCAAGCAATTACAAAGACACTGGCAAATCTTACAGCACGGATCTTGTTACAATTATGGTTTGAGGAATCAAGAGTATAAGAATCACAGAATCTCTAAATAAGTAAGCAAATATGTTCATAAGTGATGGGTATTTTTCATGAGTACCTCACTCCCTCACTGTTTGAACTGGATTAAGGTGTTCCAGTGGCTATGCTTTTAAGTCCTAGAAAAGAAGGCAAGGCACCAAGGAGCTAGCTCAGACTCATCATTTCTTCAACAATTTTCTCATCCATTTCTTGATGCTATTCCTAGCTTGGGTTGACCAGGCATCCAGCAACAATCCAACACAGCCACTGCATCTGCAGGAGTTTCTTGGCTGCCTGTCAGAGAGCTGGCCTGAAGGAGTGGCAGATTATCACTGCCTTTTTAAAAAAATTGTTTTATTTTATTACAGAGAGGTGGGGTACAAATGAAGATTAAATACCTAGATAGGTTGCATGCAGGTGAAGTTTGAGTTTCCAACTGGCCCTCCTTCCTGGTAGTGGACTTGGAACTGTGTGTTGTCATGTGCCTTCCACCCTCCTCTCTCCCTCCCTCCCTTTGCAGTGTCCAGCTACTGCTGATCTCTCCCTTGTGTTCATGTGATTACAGTTTAGGGCCCACTTATGAGTGAGAATGTGTGGTATTCAGTTATTTGTTTCTGTAATACATCACATAGCATAATGGTCTCCAACTCCACCCAATTTGCTGCAAAGTCCATGATCTTGTTCTTCTTTGTGGCAGCATAACACTCCAATGTTTCTATGTACTACATCATCTTTATCCAGTCCACTTTTGATGGGCAGTAAAGTTGGTTCCATGTTTTTGCTATTGTAAATAGTGTGGCAATAAACGTGTGTACCGGTGTCTTTTTGGTAGAATGATTTAAGTTTCTCCAGGTATGTTCTCAGGAGAGCAATGACTGGATCATATGAAAGGTCAGCTTTCATTCTTTTAGTAATAACCACACTGCTTTTCATAGAGGTTGAACTAGCTTGCACTCCCACCAACAGTCTAGAAATATTTCCTTTTAACTGCACCCACAGCATCATAACTTCATGATATATAAGACAAAAATACCTCAAAAAAGTCAGCAAGACTAAAGGCTGATTCTTTGAAAGAATAAATAAGATTGAAAGACCTCTGGCCAGATTGACTAAGAGAGAGAAAGAGAGAGAAAGAGAGAGAAAGAGAGAGAGAGAGAGAGAGAGAGAGAGAGAGAGAGAGAGAGAGACACCAAATAAACACAGTCAGAAATGCTGAAGGCAAAGTCGCAACTGATCCCAAAGGAATTCAAAAGATTATCAGAGATTGCAAAATACACTTATATTTAAATAAACTTGAAAACCCAAAGGAAATGAAAAACTTTCTGACATCACACAACTTAATTAAATCCCTATGGCATCTAGAATATATTGAATTGACAGTTTAATCTAAATAGTCCAAATAGTTTGAAGGCATTAAGTATTGGGATAAATAGTTAGTGATTGCATTTCCCTAAATTCTTTACTGCCACCTAGAATTTCAAAGTTGCTTAACTTCTGTAGGTTTTTAATTCCTCATATGTGAAATGAGAGATTTAAACAATTTTTAAAGATCTTTTAGATACCCAAAATATGCTGCCATCTGATTTATTAGAAGAGAAAAGAAATTGCATGTACATGGCTAGTTGCATTTGAAACAGAAGAAAAAGTCTTTTCAGAGTGTGTCAATACAATCTAAAATTTTATTTTATTTTGGAATGCGTTAGGGCTTTCCCACTCTCTGAATGTTTGCAAGGAAACTTTCTTGCAAAAACTCTCTTTCAAAGTAAATATGACCTATTTATCAGAAGTTAAAAATAAGTTATTGTCAACTCTTGTAGGTCAACGCTGGGGTGGTCATGCGTATGCCACTGCACTCCAACCTGCGTAATGACTCCAACTCAAAAAAAAAAAAAAAAAAAGAAATTTATTCTATGCTAGCTCCTTTTCTAGGAACTGAGGATGAAATGGTGACTACTATATTCTGCTCTCAAGATGTCCAACAGGGGCCGGGAAATAGCATACATATAAATAACTGTTGGTTATGACAAAGTTGTAATCCATGTACTGAAGGGTAGAATGCCATTGGAACAAAAAGTGGGGATTTCCTTGAGAAGGTGCTGTTTAAACGTCTGATGAGGGGTTGGTTATTAGTTAGAGAAATACTAAAACCCCAAAGTTAAAGAAATGTGCAACACATCTTTGGGATTAAAGAAATGCAGGATGGCTGGCTGTTCCTTGCATTAAATTTGTGCAGAATAGTTGGGGTTTGATGTTGCAAAGGACAAGCAGGCACTGGGTTTTAAAGTCTCTTACAAGAAGAATGGTCATAGGTTGCCTTGGTTTGCCAAGAACAGCCTTAACATAATTATTGCTAGCATCTTTTTTCCCAATATAACAACTTAATGGCACTACTTTTAACTCTCAAAATTTTCCTGCTGGAAAATAAAGTATGTGTTTAGGCAGTACAAACTTTTTGCGAGGGTAATGGGAGCCATAGTTTAAACAGAATTGCATAGTCGGACTCATGCTTTAGGAAAAGTCACTACCTGCAAAGGAGAGAAGAGTTTAAAGAGAACATGGATGGCAGGGAAAGCTAGTCCTGGAGACTTTATGGTATGAGCATGACTCTAAAGTCAAGTTTATGTTAGAACTCAGTTGCCTAGTTAAGAACTAGATTTCTCATCTTCCTGTTCAAATCCTCCTTCTGCCCCCACCTGCTAGTCTTACATCTATGTCCAGGACAACCTTAAAAAATGCACTGGAGATGGAAAGTTCTTTGCCAGCCAAAGACATTGAATGAGTTCAAGAAACAAAGAGCACACACCACCACCTCCCACTTCCCAAGCATTAAGGAGTGGGGAGGAAGTCTACACAGGGTCCTGAAAATTGAGCCTAGCTGTCTCAGAGGGAAGTTTTGGAAGTGTGTAATAAACAATGAGAAGAGTCTCTGCCAAAGTTTGAAGTCCATATGAAGATTTAAAAGATGCCCTATATTTAGGGGCATAAAGTCACTAATTTCAGTCTGACTGAAATGGACCCAAAGTGTAGATTTCAGGTGGCAAGAGATGTGACAGAAGAGGTAGGGAAAGGTCTTTTGGAGGACTCAAGGAGTTTGGGCTTTATGACAGGGGAAGTTGTCTAATTCATTAAACAGAGAAGAACTAGTGACTGTTCCATGTAGATCCCTACTGCCGGGACAGTTATAGTGCACAGGATGTCATCCAACTATGTTAACTGTAAATGTGATAGTAAACCAAAGGATGACTCATGGAGACCAAGGAAAGGAAAAGACTTGAGAGAATTAGGGAGAGGAATGAAGCACACAGATGTTGGACTCAGTATGTGGGATCAGAATCATCCTAGTTTGTGTGAACTGTGAAGTCATTCACAGAGAGGCAACTCAGAAGAAGCACTGGAATTGAATGGAATTGCGTGATTCAGCTGTGAATGTAATGTATCGGAAGGGTCCGGAGAGGACATGTCTTCTAGCCTGTGTATTCTTCAGTCATTAGTCATCAGAGGGAGATGCCAAGATGTGTAAACAGGTAGGGAGACAACAGAACGGGCCCTGGAGGACCCACGAGGAAGAGGAGCTATGTGTTCCAATAAGACTGAGAGGTAAATGTTGGAATTCGTAAGGAGAATTGGCCAACTCCCTAGACAAGGACAGTTGAAGCAGTGAGAGGGATTGTACCCCCTGCCCTCCAAATGTCTCTTCTTTATGGTCGGGACACAGTCATCATTTCTAAATGCAAATCTGCTCATGCTCCTCACTAACTTAAAAAAGATGAAAAAAGTGTTTTGTTGCTTTGGAGACTATGATTGAATGTTCTACTGCAGCTTGTGAGGCCTGAGTGATCTGGTTTAATATTCTGCCACACAATAGAATATTATGTGGCCATAAGAAAGGACAAAATTATGAAGTTTGCAGCAACTTGTATAGACACAGAGTCTCTAGCACTGAGTAATCTATCACAGAAACAAAGAACCAGGTACCACATGTTCTCACTCATAAGCGAACATTGAATAATTATCATAATAATATAAGAAAGGGATTGGCAGTAGTGGGAATCTGCTGGAGAGGGGAGTGAGGGGAGGGAGGTGGGATTAGCAGTAGTGGGAAACTGCCAGGGGAGGGAAGGACAGGATTAGCAGTAGTAGGTAGCTGCCAGGGGAAGGGGGAGCACATCCCATCAACAAGTGTAACTGCATAATGAACATTTGTATACTTAACCCTGAATTGTATTCCACATCTTCAAAATAAAAAAACTTAAAAAACTTAAAAAACTTAATTTAATTTTGTAAAAAAGAACAAATGCAAATATATAATATATAAATCCTGCCACTGCCTTCTCTCCTGCTACATGCCTCATGTTAGTTATTCCCTCCTTGCCCTGTGTACACTCCATGCCTACTGCTAACATTGCTCTCTTCTTAAAATGTGGTGGCTCATGCCTGTCATCCCAGAACTTTGGGAGGCAGAAGAGAGAGGATTGCCTGAGCCTGGGGGTTCAAGACCAGTCTAGGCAACTTAGCAAGACCTTGTCTCTACAATAAATTAAAAAATTATCCAGGTGTGGTGGCACACACCTGTGATTCCAGCTACTTGGATGACTGAGGCATAAGGATCACCTGAGCAGAGTAGGTTGAGGCTGCCATGAGTGTGCCACCGAACTTCACTCTGGGTGACAGTGAGATTCCAATTAAAACAAAATAAAACAAAACAAAAACAACAAATACCTCACCTTCCTCTTCTCTCTGCTGAGTTAAATTGAATTCAATTTTTATTCAGTGCACTTCTTTGTTGATGAAGTCTTAAATTTCTGGTAGACCAAATCCCACAATCACAGTTGAAAACACATACTCTCTCCCTCACAATGCACATTTGCTATGCATTATCTGCCATGGATGGAGTTTGTGGGACAGGTACCGTATGTGACTTGACTCAGAACACAGTAGATTATACGGATTCAGTTAATATTTTTTAGATCAGTTGATGAGTGAACTGAAATAGGCACTAAAGGAAAAGATAGGTGAGGAATCAAAAATGTCTCTAAAAACCTGTGTTTCTAAGAACTGTGGTTTGAGTGAGAAAGTCAGAGAAAGGGATGTAGCAGGGAGAGATTTGAGATTGTGAATTTTTAAGATAAGTACGATTTAACACGTTTAAATATTGAGGAAGAGCCAGCACATGTAATGAATGCAACACACACACACATGCATGTGACTTTTGTTTGGGAAATGTTGCCAAACATAATCTTCGAGCCTCCTTTTCCTTGTATTTTTTAAAAACAGTGATTTTATTTTAACATTGCTGAATTGCCTATGAATGGTCTCAAACTCTGTACACATAACATTTTTTTACTGTGCTGTCTTTCTCAACTTTTCAATATAATGGTTTGTTGCTCTCAAGAGAATAGTTTGGAAAATCATACAAGCCATTGAAATATTTGCATAGTAATTATATGCTGAATAACAGCTTGGATTTTTCTATTTCCATCTGTTCCAACTTAGTATGTGTAAGAGGTATTATTATTATCATCATCATTGTTATTATCATTGTAATTATCTGAAATCCAAATTAGGAAACAGACAAACTGCAAATTATCCTTATATGGATAAAAATAAGTTTACAGAAAGCAAATTTTTGCTTTATATAAGAAAGTCCTTTTACTTAAATTCTCTTTTCAATTTCAAAAGTGCAAGCTTATTCAAGTATAAATAATATGATCATGACTGTGACTAATGAAATCCTTTAAAAACAATAGATTAGTCTGCAAAGCATTTCTTCTTTTAGCATTTTGCCCTTCAGTCTCCTTTAACAATGAAGGTAACCCCATTACTGCTGGTAATCACCATTCATTTATAAAAATAGAAATGCTTCCCTGAACTGAACTTCTCCCTGTTGTTACAGAACTAGAAACAATGACATCAGTAACTAGGGTTTCTGAGAATCCAGAACATATTCAATTAAATACAAGCAGTTGGCTGCATAGACTCACAGTGTTTTCTAACTTCCCACAGTGTCTACATACTATTAAGCTATTATTTGGTGTCTTTAGTGCTTATGATTCATTCAGGTTCAGCAGAACTATACAGATATTTTGTCGTAATTGTGGGTTGATCTCTGGCTTAAATTCTTTTCGGGAATACTTTCTTGATACAGTATTGCCTTTCTTATTGCTAAGGCATTTGTAAAAGGTTAAATTTTACTATATTATGGTCTTTCAGTTAAATTTATAGATTTTATAGATGATTTATTTTTCCAAAATGTATAAAATTATAAAGTATTTTTAAATCAAGAACCTTCAGGCATTCTGAAAATACAGTTAACAAAAAGGATGCTGGTGTGCTGTTGGTATTATTTCTGCTAACCTGAATCTGTGCATTTATTTATTTATTCACCCCAGTGACTCGTCCTTCTCTGTTATGAATGCTACAATGAGAAGACTTTGTCTGTATTTGGTGTACCAGTGACTCGCTGTACTCTGTGAGGAGTGTACCACGACTGGCTCTTCTCTATTATGGGATGCCCCATTGACTAGTTCTCCTCTGTGACAGCTGTCCTAGTGATTGGGTCTCCTCTGTGATGAATGATCAGTGACTACACCTTCTTTTTGATGGGTGTCCCAATGACAGGCACTCCTTTGTGATGGGAGCTCTAGTGCCTGGGCCTCTTTCATAATAGGTGCTTCATTGATTGGGGACCCTGTGCCTGGCCATCTTCCAGTTTGGGCACCCCATTGAATATGTCTTTTCTGTGTTGGGTGTTCCAATAACTGTACCCTTTTCTTAATTGATGTCCAGTGACAAGCATACCTCTGTGATGGTTAACTCAGTGATTGGCTATGGTTTTGTGATTGGTTATCCTGTGAATATCTCTTTTCATTGATAGATATCCTAGTGACTGGGCCTCCTCTATAATGGTAGACTGAGTGACAGAAACTCCTCTGTGAAAAATAATCCATTGACTGATTCTTTTCTGTGTTTGGCACAACACTGATTTTGCTACCTCTGTGAAGTTTGCCCTTGTTGGTGGCCTTCCTCACTCCATTGGAGCCCCGGTGACTGAGTCCTTCCTAATGGGTGCCCCAGTGACTGGCCCTCTTCTGTAATGGCGACTCAGTAACTGGCCTTCATCTGTGATGTGTGCTTCAGTGAAGAATTGTCCTTTGGGATGGGTACCCTAGTGACTGATTCCCCTGTGATGCGTGCCCCAGTGATTGGCTCACAACTCTGATGCGTGTCCCAGTGAGCAAATTTCTTCACTTATGGGTGCCCCAGTGACAGCCCCTACTCTATAATATGTGCCCCAATGACTGGGCCTCCTCTGCTATTGCTGCCCCAGTGACTGACATTCCTCTTTGGTAGTTTCTCCAGTAGGTAGTTCTCCTCTGTGATCAATGCCCCAGTGACTGACCTTCATTTATAATGGATATTCTAGTGACTAACCCTTCTTGTTATGGGTGCCCCAGTGACTGGCCCTCCTCTGCAATGAGTGTTTCTGTGATTGGCTCTTCCATATGATTGTTATGTCAGTGACTGGTCTTCCTCTTTAATGCATGCCTTTGTGACTGGCCCTTCTTTGTGGTGCATGCCACAGTAACTGAACATGCTCTGTGATTGTTGCCACAATTTCTGGTCCTCATCTGTGATAGTTTTCCCAGTGACTAGCCCTTCTCCTAATTTGGTGCCCCAGTGACTAGCCCACATCTGTGATGGGTGACAAGTGGATCCAAAATGGATGCCCAGTGTTTTGCTCTATGCTGCGATGGGTGCCTTATGAATGACCTTCCTTGGTGAATAATACCCTAGGGACTGGGCCTCCTCTATATTGGTGCCCGAAACCCTGACTCTCCTCCATTATGGGTACTCCATTGACTTTGCCTCCTTTGGGATTGGTGCCAAGTGACTAGTCCTTCTCCATAATATTTTCTCCAGTGACCCATCCTCTGTGATGGGTGCCCCACTTCCTGAATTTCCTCCATTATAGGTACACCAGTATCTGGACCTCATTTGTGATGAGGGTCCCATTGACTGCGCTTCCTCCATGATGTGTACTCCAATGCCTTGGCTTTTCCTGTGATTGGTCTTCCAGCGTCTGGCATTCATATATAATTAGTGCCCACTGACAAACCCTCCTCTGTGATGGTTTTCACAGTGACTGGGCCTCCTTTATAATGGGTGCCCCAGTGACTGAGTCTTTTCTGTGATTTGTGTCCCAATGATTGGCCATCCTCTGTGATAGTCAATTCAGTGACCAGCCCTCTTTTATGATGGTTGTCTGTGTAACTGGGAAGCCTTCAAAATGGGTGCTCGAGTGACCAGTCCACCTCTCTGATGGGTGATCCAGTTTCTGGGCCTCTTCTATAATGGGTGCCAAAGTGACTGGCCCTCTGTGAAAAATGCTCTAGTGACTAATCCTCTTCTGCGATGGGGACCACACTGAGTTTGCCTCTTCCTTTATGGCTGCTCCAGTTACTGACACACCTATGTGATTATAACCCCAGTGACTGAGCCCCTCTTGATGTGTACCTAGGTACCTGTCCTCTTCTGTGATGGGTATACTAGTGACTGACACTCTTCTATGATAGCTGTCTCAGTGACTGGCCCTCATTTGCAGTGGGTACCTCGGTGACTAGCTGTCATCTGTGACCTGGGCCCCAGTGATGGATGTTTCTAAGTGATAGGTCTCCCAATGATTATGTCTCCATAATAGGTGCTCCATTGATTGGAACATCTCTGTGATTGATGGCCTAGTGACTCGCACTCATCAAAATTGGGTGGCCAGGTGAATATTCCTCCTTTGTGATGAGTGTTCCAGTATCTGGGAATCCTCCATAAATGGGTTCCCAGTGAATTCCCCTCCTCTGTTATGGGTGCCACAGTTGCTGGCCCTACTTTTTGAATTGTGCCCCAATGACTAGGCCTCCTACAAAATTGTTGTCCCAGTCACTGGCTCTCCTCTTTAACAAGGGCCACATTTCCTAGCACTTCTCTGTGTTGGGTGTATCAATGAAAGCCTTCTTCTGTGAGGAGTACCCCCATGACAAGCCTGTCTCTGTGATGAGTGCCTCAGTGACAGGCCTTCCTCTGTCATTGGTGCCCCTGTTACTTCTCTTCTGGGATGGTTGCTCCATTTTCTGGCCCTCTTCGGTGATGGCTGTTCCAGTGACTGGGCCTTAGCTGTGATGAGTCCCATGTAACTACATCTGCCCTGTGATTGTGCCCTAGTGACTGGTCTCCGTGATGGATGTCCCAGTAACAAGCCCTAATCCATAATGAATGTCTCAGTGATCAGGCCTCTTCTGTGATGAGTGTCCCACTGACTGACTCTCCTCTCTGATGTTACCTCAGTGACTGTCTCTCCTTCATAATGAGGGGCCCAATGACAGGTTTATACTGTATTATGAATGCCTCAGTGACTGGGCCACCTCTGTGATAGGTGCCACAGTGAAAGGCCTTTCTCTGTAATGAGTGTCCCAGTGACTGGCCCTTCTCCATGATTGGTGCTCTAGTGACTGCTCTTCCTGTATCATGGATGTCACAGTCACTGGCATTTCTCTCTAATGAGTGTCCCTGTGACTGGCACTTCTCCATCATTGGTGCCCTAGTGCTACCCCTCCTCTTTGATTAAGGTTTTGTGACAGGTCCTCCTTTGTGATGTATGCCACTGTGACTGATCCCGCATTCTGGTGACTGCCCCAATGGCTGGCTGTCATCTGTGATGGTTGTCCCAGTGACAAGCCCTCCTACATATCCCAGTGAATAGACCACATCTGTTATAAGTGACCAGTGACTAGCCCTACCCCCAAATGGCTGCCCCAGTGTTATGTCTTCTTCTGTGATGGATGCCACAGTGATTGGACTTCCTCTATGACCAATGCCCTGTGACATGACATCCTCAATATTGGTGACCCATTAACTGGCACTTTTCTATTATGGGTACCCAGTGACTGAACCGCCTCAATAATGGTTGCCCTAGTGACTAGTCCTTCTTTGTAATGATTGTTTCCCTTACTGGGCCTTCTCTATACTGAATGCCCGATTGACTGGATCTCCTTTTGATGGGGGTCACAGTAACTGGGCCTCCTTCATAATTTGTTCTCCAGTCTCTGGGCCTCCTTGTGATTGGTGCCCTAGTGACATGCCTTCATATATGATGGGTGTCCTAGTGACTAGACCTTCTTTGTGATGAGATCACAGAGACAGGGTATCCTCAATATGGGTGCCACAGTTACTAGTCCTCCTTCATAATTATTGCCTCAAAGACTAACCCTACTCAATGTTGGGTGTCCCAGTTATAGGTTCTCCTCAGGGACTGACCCTTTTCTGTGATGGGTTTCCAATTGACTGGTCCTAGTCTAGATGGATGGACCTATGGCGGGCATTCTAATGTGATGCTTGCTACAGTACCTGGGTCTCCTCCAATATAAGTGCTCCAGTGGCTGGCCTACTCCATTATGGGTGCTCCAGTGACTGTGCTTCATATTTGATTGGTGCCTTAGTGACTGCCCCTTCTCTGTGATGGGTGCTCCATTGACCAGCCCTCATTTTTGTTGTGTGACCAATGACTGGTCATCTTCTGTGATAGGTGTCCCTGTGACTGATCATCCTCTGTGTTGGGTGCCTCAGTGATTGACTCTCCTCTGTGATGGGTGTCCCAGTGACTGGCCCTCCTCTGTGATCAGGACTACAGTGACTGACTCTCCTCAGTGATGAATGCCTCTGTGACTGGTCCTCCTTTGTGTTTGGTGCTTCAACGACCAGACCTTCTCTGTGATTTGTGTCCCAGTGACTGACTTACCCATGTAATTATTGTCCCAGTGACTATCCCTCATCTGTAATGAGTTTCAAAGTGATTAGCCTCCTCTTTGACTGGTGTTCCAGTGACTAGTCCTTTTCTGGGATAGATTCCCCAATGACTGAAACTCTTCTGTAATGGGTGTCCCAGTTACTGACCCTTCCCTGTGATGGGTGCCTCAGTGACAGGTCCTCCTTTGTGAAAAATGCCCCAGTGATTTATTGTCTTCTGTGATGTGTGCCCCAGTGACTTTCCTCTGTGATCACTTCCACAGTGACAGATCTTCTACATAATTGGTGTTCCTTTGAATAGCCCTCCTCCATTATGCATATTCCACTGACTTGGTCTCCTTTGTGATTGGTCCACCAGTGATTGTCTCTTCTCCATGATGATAGCCCCAGTTACAAGCCCTCCACTGTGATGGGTGGTTCAGTGACTTGAACTCCCCCATTTTTGTTTCTGCAGTGACTGGTCCTCCTGTAGTTTATTCCCCAATGACTGGCCATCTTCTGTGACTAGTGTTCCAGTGAGTAGCCCTCTTCTTAGATGAGTGTCCTTGTAACTAGGCCTCCTCCAAAATGAGTGCCCCAGTGACTAACCTTCCTCTGTGATGAGTGTCCCAATAATTGGGACACCACCATAATTTGACCTCTATTGACTGGGTCACTTTTGTGATTGGGGTCCCAGTGACTAATTCTACAAACTGAATGCCACAGTGAATAGCCTTTCTCTGTGATGGGTGCCTCAGTGACTTCCTCTTCTCTGTGATGGTTTTCACAATGACTGGCTCTTCCCTGTGACAGATGCCCTAGTGTCTGACCCTCTTCTCTTTTCTTTGCTCCGTGACTGCCTATCCTCTGTTTTGTTTGCTTAATGAGAGTCCCGCCTCTATGAAGCTGCACTAGTGATGAAAGCTCTTCTGTGTTTGGTGCCTCATTGACTGGTCCACCTCCAAAATCCGTTACCTAGTGACTGGGCCTCATCTGTAATGGATAACGCAGGAAAAGACCTCCTCTTTGATGGGTTCCCTAGTGTCTGGCCCTCCTCTCTGATGGGTGCTCCAGTGAGTGGCCCCCTTTTATGATGGGTGCCCTAGTTACTGGCCCTCTTCTGTGATGGCTGCCCCTGACTGGTTCTCCTCTGCAAAAATGTAACTGATCAGTAACTAATCCTCACTTTTGATTGGCGGTCCTTTGGCTAGTTTTCCCCAATGATCACTGCTCCAATTTCAGGGTCTATACATAATAGGTTCCCCAGTGACTAGCCCTGCTTCATTCTGGGCACCCCAGTGACTGGGCCTCCTGGGTGCATCAAGGACTGGTACTCTTCCATATGTGTGCCCTAGTGACTAGCCCTACTCTGTGATGGCTGTCTGAGTAGCTGTGCCTCCTCCATATTTTTGCCCCTGTGACAAACTGGCTTTTGTGATTTGTTTCCTAGTGACTGGCCCTAGTCAGTTATGTGTGTCCCAGAAAATAACCCTCCTCTGTGATGGTTGTCTCAGTTACTGATCTCCCTCTCTTATGGGTACCCCAGTGACTGGCCCTGCTCTTTTATGTGTGCTACAGTTACTAACCCTCTTCTGTTATGGGCATCCCAGTGACTAGCCCTCCACTGTGATGGGTACCCTGATAACTGACATGCCTCTGCGATTGGTGTTCCAGTTTCCCAGTGACTGCCCTCTACTCTGTGATGTATATCACAGTGGCTGGTCATCCTCTGAATTGGGCACCCCAATGACTATTCCTCTTCTGTGATGGCTGTCACAATGATGAGACCTCCTTTGTGGAGAGTGACTGATTGTCAGGCTTTCCTCTGTGAGGTGAGCTCCAGTGACTAAATCTCCTCTATAATATGTGTTTCACTGTCTGGATCTCCTCTGTTGACCCAATTATTAACCCTCTTCTGTGATTGGCTTTCCAGTGATTGAACCTCCTCTATAATGGTGGCACCAGAGACTGTGCCTCTTCTGTTTATGGGTGACACATTGACTAGTCCTCCATTGTCATAGATACCCAGTGAAAGGCTCACTTCTGTGATCTTTGACACTGTGACTGGGTCCCTTTCTTAATGAGTGATTGAGTGACTAACCATACTCCATTATTGGTGCCCCAATGACTATCTTCTGTGATTGATGCACCAGTGATTGACCCTTCTGCATAAAAGTTGCCCCAGTGATTAGTCCTCCTATGTGAAGGCTGTGGCAGTGGATGACCCTCCACAATAATGGATGCCCTAGTGACAGGCCCTCATCTGTTATGGATGTCACAGGTGACTATATTTTTTCAGTGATGTGTATCCTAGTGACAATTCCTCCTCTGTGAGGGGTGCTCTCATGACAGGCTTGCCTCTGTGACAGATACACCAATGCCTGGTCCTCTTCCATTATTGGTGCCATAGAGTCTGGCCTTCCTTTCTTATAGGTTGAATTACAAGCCTTCAAGTGTGATGGTTGTCCCCATGACTGGCCCTCTTCTGTGATAACTGTCTCTTTCTCAGGGCTTCCTCTGTAATGGGTGCCTTAGTGACTGGTTTTTCTCCATAATGAGTTGCCTAGTGACCACACCTGCTCTGTTAATGGGACCCAATGACTGGTTTTCCCATGTGATGGATGCCTCAGTGACTGGCCCTCCTTTTTGTTTACTGCCAAATTGACTGGTCTTCCTTTGTGATTGGTGCTCCAGTGATTGGTGCTGTCCTCTGCAGTGGGTGCACCAGTTACTGGCCCACCAACGCTATGTATGTTCCAGTGACTGGGTCTCTTCTGTGATGGGTGACACAATGATTAACCCTTCCTATAATGGGTATCACATTGACTGGACCCTCTCCCTTAATGGCTTCCCCTGTGATTGGGCATCATCTGTGGGGTTCCTCAGTGACTGGTTAACCTCTGTTACCCAATGATGGGCTATCCTCTGTGATGGGTTCTGCAGTGACACACCTTCTATTATGGGTGATCCAGCAACTGGGCCTCCTCCAAAATTGATGCACCAGTGACTAGACTTCCTCTGTGATTGGTGCCCCAGTTTCTGGGCCTCCTCCGTAACTGGTGCCCAGTTACTGGCCCACCTCTCTAATGGGTGTCCCAATGACTGTACACACTGTAAAATGGGTGACCCAGTGACTCATCATCATTGTAATGGGTGCCATGGTGAGAAGACCTCCTTTGTGATGGGTTACCCAAAGACTTGCCCTCCTCAGTGATGGGCTTCTCAGTGGTTCCTAAACATCTGTGATGGGTGCACAATTGACTAGCTCTCCTCTGAATGGGTGTTCTTGGTATTAAGACTCCTCTGTTATGGGTACACCAGTTGCCTCAGTGATTAACCTTATATAAAATGTGTGTTTTGGTGACTGGCTCACATTTGTGATGGTTGCCTCAGTGATTTGATTCTCCTTTTTGATTTGTGCCTCAGTAAATAGCCTAATTCTGTGATGAATTCCCCAGTGCCTGGCATTTCTTGATAATATGTGACTCCATGACTGGCACTCCTTTGTGATGGATGCCCCAGTCCCTGGCCCCCCTCAGTAATATGTGCCTCAGTGCCTGGCACTCCTCTGTGATAAGTGCCCTGGTGTCTGTCCCTCCTTTGTGATGAGTTATCTCTACTCAGTTCCCAAATGGGTGGTTTGTTGTTCCAATGACACTCTCCTCCATTATGGGTGCCTCAGTTGCTGTGCCTCCCAGTGATAGACCCTCCCCCATAATGGTTGACCCAATGGTAAATCTTTCACTGTGAAGAATTTACCACTTAATGGGCCTCCTCCAAAATAGGTGCCCCGTTGACTGTCCTTCCACTGTGATGGGTGTCTTTTTAACTGGGTCTCCTCCATAATGTGTGCCACAGTGACTAGTTCTTCTGTGTGCTTGATGTCTCAGTTACTGGCCTTCGTACATGATGGATTTCACTGTGATTAGACCTCCTCTGTGATGGGTGTTACAGAAATTAGATTTTCTCCACTATGAGTGCTCCAGTGTATGGACCTCTTCTGTAATTCTTGCCTCAGTGACTATCCCTCTTCTGTGATGAATGGCCTAGCAACCAGGCCTCCTCAGTAATGGTTGCCCTAGTGAGTATCTCTCCTCTGTGATGAGTTCCCTGCTTCTGAGCCTGCTCCATAAACAGTGTCCCATTGAGTGTACCTCCTTCGCGACTTGGGTGTCCTAATAATTTGGCATCCTCCATAATCAGTCCTCGATTGACTGGACCTTGTCTGTGATTGATACCCCAGTGACTGGTTCTCCTCCAAAATGGGTTCCCCATTGACCAGATCTCTTTGCTGATGTCTGTTCCAGTAACTGATTCTCCTTCCTAATAGTTGTCCCAGTGAATAGTCTTCCTCTGTGATGGGTTTCCAATTGACTGGCTCTCATCTGTGATAGCTATCCCAGTAATTGAGTCTCCTCTATAATGGTTGTCTCAGAGACTGTCTCTCCTCTGTGATCTTTGCCACAATGACAGGGTTGTCTCCATAATGGATTCTCTAGACACGTGCTCTCATCCATTATGAAAGTCATACAACTGGACCTCCTCTATGATTGGTGCAATGTGGACTTGTGCTCCTCTGTTATGGTTGCTCCAGTGACGTGACCTCTTCTGTGATTGATTCCCCAGTGATTTGCCCTGCTTTGTGGTGTGTATCACCTTCCCCATTATTTCTGCCCAAGTGGTTGACCCTCCTATGTGATACATACCAAAGTGACAAATCCTTTTCTGTGATGGGTGTCCTAGTGAATAGTCCTCTGTGATGTGTGCCTTTGTGACTGACCTTCCTCTATGTGAGTGCTACAGTGACTGACCCTGTTGTTTGATGAGTGGTCTAGTGACTTTACCTCCAGCTTGATGGGTATCCCATTGGCTTGTCCTCATCTTTGATGGATGGCCAAAGGACTAGTCCTCCTACAAAATGGATACCCAAATGATTTACCCTCCTCTCTGATGAATGCCTCAGTGACTGGACATTCTATGTAATTGGCAACCCAGTACTGTGCCTCCTCCATATTGTTTTGTCAGTAACTGACCCTCCTCCATTATGGATACTACATTTACAGGGCCTCCTCTATGACTAGTACTCAGTAACTGATAATACTTTTTGAAGGTTGTCCCAGTGACATACCCTCCTTTGATGGGTGTCACTCTTACAGCACCTCCCCCATAATATATGCCCTATTGACTAATGGATGGGCCTCCTCCAGGGAATGGGCCTCCTCCATAATATGTGCACCATTGATGTGCATTAGTGACTGTTATTCAAATATGATGGGTGCCTCACTGACTAGCTCTCTTTTTTGATGTGTTCCCTAGTAACTAGGACCTCTCTGTGATTGATGCCCCAATACCTAGCCATTCTCTGTGATGGATGCTGTGTGATTATCCCTCTTCTGTGGTAGGTGTCCTTGTAAGTAGACCTTCACCAAAATGGGTGCCTCTGTGACTGGCCTTCCTTTGTGATGTGTGCCCCAGATTTTTGGTCTCCCACACACTGTGTGTCCCTGTGATTGGCTTTCCTCTGTGATGGTTGTCCCAGTGACTGGACCTCCTCCATAATGTGTGTTACAGTGACTGGCCCTCCTTCATTATGGATGACCCACAGACAGGTCCTCCTCTATAACTGATGAACCAAATCGGTGCTCCTCCATTATGCTTACCACAGTAACATGCCCTCCTTTGTGATGAGTACCCCTGTAGCTTGCCTTTGTGTGTATTGTGTGTCCTAGTGACTGGGCAGGTCTCCTCTGTATGGTTGTCCCAGTGATTGGCTCTTCTTCTTGATTTTTTGCCCAGTAACTGTCTCTCCTTTGTTTGGGTGCCACAGTGTAAAAACCGTCTTCTGTGATGGGTGTTTCAGTGACTAGCCATCCATTGGGATGTGTGCATTTGTTACTGGCCCTCCTCTGAGATGTGTGCCACATTTACTGGGCCTTTTCCAAAATGGATGCCCTAGTGACCTGTCGCCTGTGTGATGGAGGTCCAAGTAACTGGCCCTCATCTATGATGGTTGTCCAATTGATTAGCCATCCTTCCTTATTGGTGTCCCAGTGTCTAGGCCACCTCTGTGATAGACAACCTTTAGGAAACCCTTCTCTAAAGTGCATGCCCAAGTGACTACTCTTCCTTAATATGTACCCAGTGACTGGCCTTCCTATGTGATTTGGCCCCAGTGAATGTGTCCTCCTGCATATTGTTGCCCCAGTGACTGACACATCTCCATTATTAATGCTCCAGTGATTGTGGCCTCCACCATAATTGTTAATCAATGGCAGGTCCTCCTTTAGAATAGTTGAATCAGTGACTAACCCTCCTTGTAATGAGTGCCCCACTTACTGGGCCTCATCTATAGTGGGTAATTCACTGACTAGCCCTCCTTTGTGATTTGTGTCCCAGTAAATGGCACTCCTCCTTAATTTGAGTCCTAGTGACTGGGCCTGCATTGTGATTGGTGCACCAGTGACTGGCCTTTGTATATGATGGGTTCCCCAGTGACTTGCTCTCAATGTGTGCCCCATTGACTGGGACTATTCTGTGATTGGTGCCCTAATGACTGACCATTCTCTGTGACACTTGACGCAGTGAATAACCCACTTTTGTGATGGATGTCCTAGTAACTGAATCTCCTCCAAAATGGGTGCTTTGGTGACTAGTCCTCCTGTATAATGGGTTCCCCACTTTCTAGGCCTGTTTCCTAATGGGTGTTCCATTGCCTCAGACATCTCCATAATTGGCCCTCCATTGATTAGACCTCCTCTGTAATTACTGCCCATCATTGGCAATCCTCCAAATTGAGTGACCAAGTGCAGAGTCCTCTTTTGTAATGAGTGTGCAATTACATGGACCTCTTCCATGATTTGTATCTCAGTACAATTCCTCCTCTGTGATAGGTGCCCCAGTGACTGATTCTGCATTGTGATATGTGTCCCAGTGACTGGATATCCACTGTGATAGTTGTCTCTGTGACTGACCATCCATAATGGATGCCCTAGTGAATAGCCCTACTCTCTGATGGGTGCCTTAGTATCTGGCTCTCCTTTATGATGGGTGTCCCAGTGATTGACTTTCTTCTGTGATAGTAGGTTTGGTGACTGTGCTTCCTCCATAATGAGTGTCTGAGTGACTGGCTTTCATTCATTATTTGTGCTCTAGTGACTGTGTCTCCTTTGTGAATGCTACTCAGTAACTGGCTCTCCTCCATAATGATTACCACGATTTGAAGCCCTCCTCTGTGAAGGGTGTCCATCTTACTGGGCACCCCAGTGATTGTCCTTCCTTTGTTATGCATGTCCCAGTGACAGAGTCTCCTGCATAATGTGCTCCAGTGACTGGGTTTTCCCTGTTATTGTTATATTGTTGTCTAACTGACTGTTCTTCATATATGTTGGGTGCCCTAGTGACTACCTCCCTCTATGGGTGTTCCAGTAACTGGGCCTCCTCAATAGTTGGTCTTCCAGTGACTGACACTCCTCTCTGATGGGTGTCCAATATACTGATACTTCTCCTTAATGGGTGCTTCATTGACTGCACATCATTTGTGATGGGTGTCCTAGTGACTGAGACTACTTCCTAATGTGTGCTCCATTGATGGGAGCTACTCTGTGATTGATGCCCCAGTGAATGGGCCTCCTCCATAATGGGTTCCGCAGTGACTAGCCCAACTCTTTGACAGGTTTCTCAGTGAATGGCTCTCATTCAATATGGTGTTTCAGTGACTTTCCTTTTTCTGTAACGTATGTCCTACTAACTGGCCCTCCTCAGTGACTGATGCCCTATTTACTGGCCCTCTTCTTTGATCAATGCCCAGGATATCAATCCTCCTTGCAATGGGTGACCCTGTATTTGGTCCTTCTTTTTGATGGGTGTCCCAGTGACTGGCCCTCTTACTTCATTGGTGCCCCAGTGACAGACTTCTCTCTGTAATTGGTGTCTCTGTGATTGGTGTCCCACTACCTAAGGCTCCTCCATAATGGGTGCATCAGTGACTAGCCTTTATTTGTGATGGATGTTCCAGTGACTGGCATTTCTATGTGATGGGTGTCACAGTGACTGGCTCTCCTCTGTAATGGGAGTCCCAGTGACTTACCCTTATTCATGATTTTCCTCTGTGATCTGTCATTTTCTGTGATGTGTGCCAAAGTGAATTGTCCTGCTGTCTGATGGGTGCCCATGTGACAGTCCCTATCTGTGATGGGTTCCATAGTGACACATGCTTTTCTTGTGTGATGGGTGCCCTTGTAATTGCCTTTTATCTGTGTGGATTGTCCTAGAGAATAGCCCTCCTCTCTAGCTGTTGACCCAGTGACTAGACAAAAAATGTGATTGGTGAACAGTAACTGGCAATCCTACAAAATGGTTGCTGCAGTGATTACCCCTCCTCTATGATGGGCATCTGATTGAATGGCCCTCTTCTCTTATCAGTGACCCAGTGACTAAGCCTCTTCCATATATGTGTCCCAGTAACTGGCCATCCTCTGTTAAGGCTGTCCCAGTGATTTGGCCTCCTCTGTGATTTGTGCCAGTTGACTATCCCTCCTATGTAATGGTTACCCTCTCGGCTAGTTCTCCTATGTTATGGATGTCCCACTTCTTGGGCTTCATTCATATTGGGTACCCCATTGATTGGCCCTCCTTTGAGATGGATGTCCCAGTTACTGAGCATCTTCCATAATGTGTGCACCTGTGACTTGGCCTTCCCTTTGATTTGTTCCACAGTGACTGCACCTCATATATGATGGGTGTTTCAGTGACTAGCTATCTTGTGTGATGGGTATCACAGTGATGGGATCTCCTACAAATGGGTGCCCTAGTGACATGACCTTCTCTGTAGTTGTTGCTCCTATGACAGTTGTATCCTTCTTGATGGGTGCTGCAGTGTGATGGGTGCCATAGTGAATGGATCTCCTCGGAAATATGTCCAAGGGACTTATTCTCCTCTGTGTTGGATACCACACTGAATTTTCCTCCCCTTTGATGGCTATCCCAGTTATTGATCCTCTTCTGTATTCTGACCCTCTGTGACTGACCCCCTGCTAATGCATGCCCCAGTTAATTGCCCGCCTTTGTGATTGGTGCCTTAGTGAATTACCCGCTTCTCTGATGTGTGCTTCAGTGACTGGTTCTCCTTCCTGATGGGTGCCCCAGTGACTGGCTCTCCTTTGTTATGGGTGCTCCAGTTTTGTTGTTGTTGTTTTCCTCTGATGGTAGTGCCAGTGACTGACTCTTCTCTCTGGTGGATGGACCACAGACAGTCCCTCATCTGTGAAGGGTGCACCAGTAATTGGCTATCCTTTATGATGAGTGTCCCAGGGACCGGGTCTATTCCTTGAAGTGTTCTCCAGTGACTAGGCCTCCCCTGTAATGGTTGTCACAGTGACTGAGCCTCCTCCATATTGGGTGCTCCACTGACTGGGCATCCTCCGTGATTGGTGACTCAGTGACTGGTCCTGATCAAAATAGGTGCCACATTGAGAAGTCTCCTCTGTCATCAGTGTTCCATAAACTGAGCCTTTTCCATACTTGTTGTGCAAGTGTTTTACCCTACCTCTTAATGGCTCTCCTATGTGATGGGTGTCCCGGTGATTGGTTCTCCTCTGTGATACTTGGTCAAGTAATTGGGCCTTCTCTATGACGGGTGCCTCTTATATGATGGGTGCCTTACATAGTGATTGGACCTCTTATATGATGGGTGCCTAAGTGAACTGACCTCAGTTGAGGCCAGTGCCACATTGACTTGCTGTCCTATGAGATAGGTGCCTCAGTGGCAGTCCCTCCTCTGTGGGTGGTACTCTATTGAGTGGCCCTCTCATTTATAGGTGCCCCAGTGACTGGACCTCCTCTCATGCGTGCCTCAGTGACTGGACCTCCTCTGTGATTAGTGACCCAATTACTGTGTCTCACCTGTGATAGATACCTTAGTGACTGGTTGTCCTCTGTGATAGTTGTGCCAGTACCTGACTCTCCTCTATAATGAGTGATGCAGTGATAAGACTTTTTCTTTAATGGGTGCTTCAGTTAGTGGTCTTCTTCTATAATGGGTGCCCAATGACTGACACTCCTCTGTGAAGGATGCCCCATTGAGTGACCCTCCTCTGTGATGGGTGCCCCAATGATTTTACCTCTGTGATGGATGCATCAGTGACTGGATCTCCTCTGTGATGGGATAACCAGTGACTGACTGTGTTCTGTAATTGATGCCCCAGTGACTGGTTGCCCTCTGTGATGGTTGTCCTAATAACTGGTCCTTCTCTATGATGAGCGATGCAGTGAGTAGCCTTTTCCTAAATTGGGTGCCCCAATGACAGATCCTCCTCTATAATGGATGCTCCAACAACTGGAACTCCTCTGTGATGTGTTCCCCTGTAACAGACACTTCTCTGTGATGTGTGCCTCAGTTACTGTTCCTCTTCTCTGATGAGTGTCCAAGCAACTAGTAATCCTTCATGATAGATGTCCTAGTAACTGACTCTCCTTTTTAAAGGGAGCTCCAGTGAGTGACCTTCTTAATGATTGGTGCCTCAGGGATTGACATTAATCTATGATATGTGTACCGGTGACTGTGTTGGATACACTATTGACTGACTCTCCTCTGTGATTTATTCTCCAGTGACTGACTCTCATCCATGATGGGGACCTCAGTGACAGCCGCCTGTGTTGGTACTCAGTGACTACCCTCCACTGTCATGTGTGTCCCACTGACCAACCTCCTTTTTGATGAGTGCTCCAGGGATTTGGTTCTCCTCGCTGAAGGGTGCCCCAATGATTGGCTCCCTCTGTGATGTGTGTACCAGTGACCGACTCTCTTCTTTGTGGGATTCTCCAGTGATTAACCTTCTTCTGTAATGGGTGTACCAGTGACTGCCCTTCTACATAACAGGTACACCAGTTACTGGCCCTCCTCTGCAATGGGAATACCAGAGATTGGTCTTCCACCTTAATGGATGCCCTGCTAACTCGCCTACCTTTATGAGTGGTTTCCCAGTGACTGGCTTTTCTCCAAAATGGGTGCCCCAATAACTCTCCCTCCTTTGTAATGGTTGTTCTAGAACTTGATCTCCTCTCTGATGGGTGCCTCAGTGATCAGTGATCCTTCTAATGTGTGCCCCATTTACTGGATTCCTCTGTGATCAGTGCCTCAGTTTTTGTCCCTTCTCTTTCACAGGTGCCTCACTAGTTGATTCTTCTCAGTGTTATGTTTCTCAGTGACTTGCCTTGCTAAATAGTGGGTGCCCCAGTTACCAGTTCTACTCTTTAATGAGTGCCCCAGTGAATGGCTTACCCCTGTGATTTTGGTCCCAGTGACAGAGCCTACTATACAAGGTGTGCTACATTGACCAGCCCTACTGCTATAGATGCCCCTGTGATTGGCCTTTCTCTGAGATGGCTACCCCAGTGACTGGCCCTCTTCCATATTTAGAAACCCAGGGTTTGGCTTCCTCTGTGATCTGTGTCTTAGTGACTAGCTCTACTTTGCAATGTGCTTTTTAGTGTCTGAGTCTCCTCTATAATTAGTGCCACAGAAAATGGACGTTCTCTGTATATGGTCCTCCTGACAGGTGTGCCTTCAGAATGAGTGGCCTAGTATCTAAATCTCCTCCATAATGGCCACCCCAGTGACTGACTCTTCTCCATGATGGGTGCCTCAGTTACTAACCCTCTTCTGTGATGCGTGCATCAGTGACTAACTCTCCTCTGAGATCGGTGGCCTAGTGACAAGCCCTCCTTTGGAATGGGTGCCCCAGTGACTAGTCCTGTTCTGTGAGGGATGCCCCAGTGACTGGCGTCCCTCTATCATTGGTGATCCATTGACTGGTCCTCTTCCAAATTGGCACCCCAGTTTCTGGCCCTCCTCTGTGATGTATGCCTAAGTGACTGGACCTTGTCTGTGACGGGTGCCCCAGTGACTGGCTCTTATCTCTGTTAATTGACCCAGTGATTGGTTGTCCTCTGTGATATTTTCCCAGTAACTGGTTCTCCAATATGATGAGTGATGTCTCGACTAGACTTTTTCTGTGATGGCTGCCCAGTGACAGGCCCTTCTCTATAATGGGTGACACAATGACTGACACTCTTCTGTGATTGATGCCCAACCACAAGCAATTCACCATAATTGGTGTCTTGGTAACAGGCCCTCCTCGACAATGGATGCCCCAGTGGCTTGTCTGCCTCATGATGCTCCAGTGACTTGACCTGCTTCATAATGGCCCACCTCTACATTATTTTCCAGAGAATTGAGACTACTAGGTAATTTGTATAACAGTGACTGACTCTCCTCTGTGATAGTTGCCCCAGTGACTAGACCTCTACTGTGATGGATGCCTTGCCGCTCCTTTGTGATGACTGGCTCAGTGACTGTGACACCTCCATACTAGATGACTCAATAATTAGTCCTCCCCTATAATGGATGACCCAATGACTGACGCTTTTCTGTGATGGGTGTCCCAATGATTGGATCTCCTCTGTAATGGGTATCCCACTGACTGTCTCTGCTCAATGAAAGATTACCCAGTGAATAGGACTTCTGTATATTGAGTGCCACAGTGACTGGTTTTCCTTAGTGATGGATGCCCAAGTGACTCACCATCCTCTGTATAGATGGTCAGTGACTAGCCTTCCTCTATTATGCATGCCTTTGTGATTGACCCTCTTATGTGACGGGTGCCACAGTGACTGGCCCTGCTCTGCGATGGGTGCCCCAGTGTGTGCCCCTCCTCTGTGATGGATATTCCAGTTACTGGGTCTCTTCTGTGATGGTTGTTACAGTTTCAGTGTCTCCTCCATAGTGGGTGTCCCAGTAACTTACCCTCATTCATTATGGGTACCCCAGTGACTGATACATCTCTGTGATTCGTGCCCCAATGACTGGTGCTTCTCCCTAATGATTGCTCCAGTGACTAGCTGCCCTTTGTAATGATTGTACTATTTAATAAACCTCTTCAACGGGTGCCCTAGTGACTGATCCTTCTTTGTGATTGGTGCCCTAGTGACTGGTAAGCCTCTGTATAGATGGCCAGTGACTGATCATCCTCTGTGATTGGTGTTGCAATGACTGGTGCTCCTCCAATATGGTTACCTCAATGACTAGCTCTACTCTGTGATGGTTGTACTACTTAACAAGACTATTCAATGGGTGCCCTAGTGACTATCTCTCCTTTGTGATGGCCATACCCATGACAGGCTCTTTTTGGTGGCGGGTGTCTCAGTAATTGCCCCTCTTTTGTAATGTGTCCCTAGTTATTGGTGCTTCTCCATAATTGGTGCCCCAGTGACTAGCTTCCTTTGTGATGATTTTTCACTTAATGGGCTGCCTCAATAATGGGTGAACCAGTGACTAGTCCTCCTTTGTGATGAATGTCCCTCTGACTGGTCACCCTATTTGATGGATGCCCCAGTGACAGGCCTTCCTCTGTAATGATAGTCCCAGTGACTAACCTTTCTCCATGATTGGTGCCCCAGTATCTAGCCCTCCTTTATGACTGGGCCCACAGTGATAAACCCTCCTCTGTGATGGGTCTCCGAATGATTAACTCTCCTCTCTGATGGGTGCTTCAATGATTGTCTCTCTTCTGTGTTTGTTGCATTAGTGGCTGGTCCTCATCTGTGATTGCTGTTCCAGTGACTGGGTCTTCTCTGTGATGGGAGCTTTAATGACTAGGTCTCATCTATTATGGGTACCTCAATTACTGACCTTCTCTGTGATGGGTGCACCAGAGACTGGCCCTGCAATGTCATGATTGCCCCAGTAACTGGCTTTTTTGTGATGGGTGCCCCAGTGATTGACTTTGCTCTGTGATGGTTGCTCCAGTGACACGCCTCTGTGATAAGTTCCCTTGTGATTAGCCTTCTTCTGTGTTGCATGCCATGGTGGATATCCCTCTCCCATAATTGCATACCACTGTGATGGAAATTACTGTGACTGGCCACCTTTATAATCAATTTCCAAGTGATTGGCCCTCTTCTGTAATGTGTGTCCCAATGGAGGAAGAATGGTCTTCCTCCAAAATTGGTGTCCCAGTGATTCACCAACCTTTGTGAAGTACACCCTTGTTACCTGAACTCCTCTGTGAATGGTGTCTCAGTTACTGTTCCTCTTCTGTATTTGGATTCTCATTGATTGGCCTTCATCTGTGATGAGTACCCCTATTTACCTACCACCTCTATAATGGCTGTCCCAGAGACTGGTCCACCATTATGATGTGTAACCCAGTGATTAGGCTTCTTCTGTGATTGTTGCTCCAGTGACTAGGCCTCCTTAGTGATGTGTACACAGGGACTGTGCCTCCATTGTGAATGATGCCACAGTGACTGGCCCTCCGTTTTTTATCAGTGACACAGTAATTGGTCCTAATTCTAAGGGTTGTCCTTGTGACTGGGCCTCCTCTGTGAGGTTTACCCTGGTGAAGAGCTCTTCTCTGTAATAGGTGCACCAGTGACTGAGCCTCCTCCTAATGGGTGCCACAGTGATTGTCTCTCCTCTGTGATGGTTGCCACTGTGCCTGGTCCTCTTCTGTGATAGTTTTCTCAGTGACGTGTCTCACTGAGATGGGTGCCCCTGTGAGTGACTATCATCAGTCATGGGTGTCCCAGTGACTGGCTCTCCTCTGTGATGGTTGCCCAGTGATGGGGTCTCTTCCATAAAGGTTTCCCAGTTGTTGGTCCTCTTTATGTTGGATGCTCCAGTAATTACTCATCTGAAATTGGAGCGCCAGCGACAGGTACCTCTTTGTAATTGGTACTGCAGTCACTGAGCCTCCTCTGTAATGGGTGCCTCAGTGACTGGCCCTCCACTTCAGGTGCTTCAGTGACTTGACATCCTCTAGGATTGGTGCCCCAGTGATTAGCCCTCCACCATAATTATTGCCTCAGTGAATAGCCCACCTCTGTGATGTTTTTTCCATTTACTCGTCCTCCTCCAAAATGTGGGCCCCAGCGAATCACAGCAATCACAGATGAGGATAAGTAAATAAGGCAACAAACACAGAGGTGGTACAGTTATTGAGAGAGTTCATCCATTATGGATGTCACAGTGAGCACTTCTTTGTGCTGCATGTACCAGTGGATAATCCTCTTTTGTGAGGGGTGTTCTCATGCCTTGCCCTCCACTATAATGGGAGTACAGGTAACTGACTCTCCTCTTTGATGGATGCACTCATGAGGGACCTTCTTCTGTGATTGGTACCCCAGTGTCTGGTCCTCTTCTGTGTTGGCTGTCTCAGTGACTGACCTTCTTCTGTGAAGGATACCTCACTGATTGCCCCTTCTCTGTATTTGGTTCCTCATTAACTGGCCATCTGCTCTTCTCTTATCGGTGCGCCAGTAACTGGTCCTAAACTTTGATAGGGTACCCAGTGATTGGCCACCTCTTTGACGGGTGCCCCAGAGACTGGCTCTGCACTAAGGGATGACTCAGTGACTAAGTTTCCTCTGTGATCTTTACCCCAGTGACAAGTCTTTCTCTGTGATGAGTGCCCCCATGATTGAGGCTCCTTTGTGATAGGCGTTCCAGTGACTGGCCCTCCTTTTAGGAAAGTGGCACAGTGATTTGTCCTCTTTGTCATGGATTGCCCAGTGACTGGGCCTCTTCTGTGAGGTGTGAACTGGTGACTAGGCCTCTTCTCTTATGGGGGTTTCTGTGACTGGCACTCCTCTGTAGTTTGTGCCTCCTCTGTGATGGGTGCTCCAGTGACTAGCCCTCTTCCATAATGGATGCCCTAGCAACTGGCTTTCCTCTGTGATGGCTATCCTAGTGATGGATTCTCCTTGTGAAAGTTGCCCAATGATCTCCTTAATGTTAGCCACAGTGACTGATACTTTTCTGTTATGGATTCCCTAGTGATTATTCCTCCTTTGAGATGGTTGACCATGATATTCATTCTTTGTGATTGGTGCCCCATTGTTTGGGACTTCCCCATTTTTGTTGCCCCAGTGATTGGGACTTCTCTGTGATTCCTGGCCAATGACTGGTTCCCCACCATAGTAGTTGGCCCAGTGATTTGCCATTTTCTGTGAAGGTGGTACCATTGACTGGTCCTCCTCCAAATTGGGTGCCACAGTGACTGGTATGGATAATCTGAAGACTGGTTCTCCTCTGTTATGGATGCCACAGTACATAGTCCTCTGTGTTAGGTGTACCAGTGACTAGCACTCCTCTGTTAGGGAGTGTCCTTTAACTGGCCCACTTCTGTGATGGGTTTTCTTGTGACTGGCCCTCCTCTGTGATATGTGTCCCAGTTATTGGCCCTCCTTTGTGAAAGTGTCAAATTTACTAATTCTCTCCTGTGATAGGTACCCCAGTGAGTAGCTTTCCACCATTGTTGCTGCACCTGTGACTGGTTATCATACATAATGAGTGTCTACTCCTTCTGCATTATGGGTGCCACAGTGATTGTTCCTCCTTGGTGATCTGTGCTCCAGTAACTAGCCCTCTCTCATAACTCTCTTCTGTAATGAATGTCCCAGTAACAAGGTCTCCTCTTTAATGGGTGCCCCTGTAACAAGTTCTTTGTGTTCGCAGTCTCATTGACCATTTTCAGTGACGGATGTCTCAGTGACAGTCCCCCCTCCATAATGAGTGTCCCAGTGAGTTTCCTCCTTGTGTTATTGGCACCACAATAAAAACCCTCTTCTCTGTGGGTTTCTTAGTATTTATCCTTCCTCTGTGAGGCGGTCCGCCTTTGAATAGGCAGGTTCTGGGTGATGGGTGCAACTGTGACTGTCCATTTTCTGTAAATCTTTCTAAGCGACTGGCCCTCCTTTGTGATTAGAGCCTCAGTGACGGATTCTGCTCTGTGATGGGCACAACAGTGATTGGGCCTCCTCTACTACTGGGGCTACAGTGACTGACTATTCTTTGTGATGGGTGACTCAGTGAGTGTCCCTCTTCTGTGTTTGGTGCCTCATTGACTAAACTTCCTCTGTGATTTGTACTCCAGTGACTGGCTGTTCTCTGTATTGCTTCTCCAGTAATTGGCCTTTGTGCTGGCTATGCCAGTAACTCACCTCTCTAATGGGTGCACCAGTGACTGGCCCCTTCCTGTGATGGGTGTCACAAGTGAATTGCTTTTCTCTCTTAAGATTACCCCAGTGACTAGTTTTTCTCTGTGATGGGCACCCTTGTGATCAGCCTTCTTCGGTGATGGGTTCTCCAGTTATTTGCCCTAATTCATAAGGACTACCCCAGTACATGGCACAATTCTGAGATGGTAGTCCTAATGACTGGGCCTCCTTCATAATTGGTGCTACAGAACTTGTCGCCCTTCCTGATGGGAGCCCTAGTGACTGCCTCTGGTCTGTGATGAGTGCTTCAAGACATGTCCTCCTCCATTATGGGTGACTAACTTATCGTCTCTCCTTTCTGATGGGTGATATCACGTCTAACTCTGCCCTGTAATGTGTGCCTCAGAGACTGGTCTCCTTTGTGATGAATGTCTCTATGACTCCCCCACCAGTGTTATGGGTGCCACAGCGACTAGCCTTGCTCAGTGATGGGTAGCCCACTTACTGGAACTCTTCTGTTATCAGAGGTCGAGTGCCTGAGACCCTCTTAGTGAGTGCCCCAGTCACTGACTTTTCTGTGTGATGTGTGCCTCAGTGAATGGCCCTTGTCATTGCCTTGAACCTCAGTGACAGGTTCTCCTATGTGATGGGTGCCCCAGTGACAGGTTCTCCTCTCTAGTGGGTGCCACAATTAGTAGATATCATCTCTGATGTGTGTCCCAATACTTGGCTCCCAATTATTAAATGTGCCCCAGTGACTGGCACTTTTCTGTGATGGGGGTCCCAGTGACTGGCCCTCCTCTGTGATCAGTGCCCCACAGATTGGCCCTCATCCTTTTGAATGTCCTAGTGACTGCCCTTCTTTGTAACGTGTACCACCGTGTCTGACTCTATTCTGTGACTGATTTCCCAGTGACTGTTTCTTCTTGAAGATGGTTGTCCCAGTGACTGGTACACCTCCATAATGGTTTCCCCAGTGACAAATCCTCTTCTGCCATGGTTATTTCACTTAATGGTCCCCCTCAACTATGGGTGCTCTTGTGACTCCTTTTTGATGAGTGTCCCTCTGACTTGCCCTCCTGTGTGCCACAGTATCTGATCCTCATCTATAATGAGAGTCCCACTGACTGATCCTTCTCCATGATTGGTGCCACAAACAGACCCTCTTCTATGATGAGTCCCACAGTGACAAACCCTCTTCATGTTTTGTGTCTTTGTGACTAAGTTCTCTCGTCATTTTTACTTTTGTGAATAGCATTCCTTTTTGATGGGTGCCCAATAAGTGCCCCTCCTATAGATGAATGTCCTAGTGACTGGACTTCTTGTGTGATGGATGTCCCAATGAATGGCCCTCATTTGTGACAGTTGTCCAAGTTAGTAGCCATCTTCAAAATTGGTGCTCCATTGACTAGCTCACTTTTGTGGCGAGTGAACGTCTGTCTCTCCTTCAAATGGGTTATCCAGTGACTAACCCTCCTCTTTAATAGGTGTTCCAGTGATTGGCATTTCTCTGTGATCAGTGCTTCAGTGACAGGACCTCCTCTATATTGGTGCCCCAGTGACTAGCCTTCCTCCGTTATGGGTGCTCCAGTGACTGTTTCTCCTCTGTGACTGTTTCTCCTCTGTCACTGGGAAATCAATCACAGAATAGAGTCAGACATGGTGGTACATGTTACATAGAAGGGCAGTCACTAGGACATTCAAAGGGATGAGGGCTAGTCTGTGGGACACTGATCAGAGAGGGTGCCCCATTGACTAGCCTTCCTCTGTTATGGGTGCCCAGTGACAAAACCTCCTTCATGATTGTTGCCCCAGTGATTAGTCCTCTGTAATGGGTGTCCCACTTACTGGTCCTCCTCCACAATGGATGCCCATTTCACTGCTCTTCTTTGTAAAGGGTGTCCCAGTGATGGTGCCTTTTTCATAATGTTTGCTACAGTAACTGGTCCTCCCTGTGATTGGTGCCTCAGTGAGAGACCTTCATATACGTTGTGTGCCACTGTGACAAGCCCTCTTCTGTGATGGTTGTCACAGAGGTGGGACCTCCTACATAAAGGATGCTATAGTGACTGTTCTCCTCTCTGTGATCAGTGACCCCCAAAGAGGCTATTCTCTGTGATAGATGCTGCAGTGACAAGCCTTATTCTGTGATGAGTGTCCTAGGAATAGGACCTCCTACAAAATGGGTACCTCAGTAACTAGACCTCCTCTTTGGTGGTGCCCAATTTCTAAGTCTCCTTCATAATGGGTTCCCCAGTGACTGGTTCTCCTATGTGATGAGTGTCTCATTGTCTAAGGTTCTTACAAAATAGATGGTCCAATTACTGGTCCTTCTCTGTGGGTAGTGTCTCCATGACTGGTCTGCCTCTCTGATGGGTGCTTCAGTGACTGCCCTTTCTTGGTGATGTGTGCCCCATCGACTAGCCCTCCTCTGTGAAGGATACCACAGTTACTTGTGCTTTCACTAATGGATGTCTCAGTTCCTGCCACTCTTCTGTGACCTAGTGACTAGGTCTTCCTGTGATGGGTGCCCCAGTGACTGGCCCTCCTCTGTGATTGGTGACTCAGTGATTGACTCTGTTTTGAAAATAATGTCCCAACGAATGACCTTTGTGATGGGTGCCATTAACACCGACTTTCCTTTGTGTTGGATGCTACATGGACCGGTCCTCATTTGTGATTGGTGCCCAGTGACTGACCCTCATCTCTGAAGGGTAACACAATGACAGATCTCCTCTGGGATTGGTGCCCCAGTGACTGCCCTCCACTCTTATGGGTGTCCCAGAGATTGACCTCTTCTGTGATTGGTGCCCCAAGACTTGATCTTCTTTTTGATGAGTTTCACAGTTTTGGGGCCTCCTCCAAAAGTGGCGCACCAGTCACTGACCCTCCTCTGTGAAGGGTGCCCCACTGATGGACCTTCTCCATAAATGGTGCTCCATTGATTAGGGTTTATTAATGATTGTGGTCTGGTAAGTGTCACTCCTTCTAAATGAATGCCACAGTAATTACCCTTCCTCTGTGGTGGCTGTCCCATTGACTGGTTCTACTCTATGATGAGTGTCACAGTGATTGTATCTCTTGTGTGCTAGATGACCTAGTGACTGGGCCTTCTCTATAATTTTTGCCTCAGTGATTAGCCCTTCTCTGTGAGGAGTGCCCATATGAAAGACACCACTCTGTAATTGTTGAAACAATGACTGGCTTGCCTCTATGTTGGATGCCCAATGACAAATGTTGCACAGTAAAGAGGACTTGAGTGAATGTTCCTCTCCTGTAATTTCTGTCCCAATGACTGGCTCTCTGTGATGGGCACCTCAGTCACTGTCCCTCTTCTGTTTTGGGGGCACTGACTGACACTCTTCTGTGATTTGGTGCTCCAGTGACTGACTCTCCTCTGTAATTGTTGCCACAGTTGTGGCTCTTTTCTGTAATGGATACCGCAGTGACTGGCCTGCTCTGTGATGGCTGCCCCAGAAATTGGCACTCCACTATGGTCAGATCCCCAGTGACTTGGCTTCCTCTATATTTGTGCCCCAATGTCTAGACCACCTCTGTGATGGGGGTGCCCTAATAACTGGACCTCCTCTGTGAGGGGTTCCCATGTTACTTGCCCTCCTTTGTGATCAGTATTCCTGTGATTGCCACTACTTCAAATGGGTGTCCCAGAGTATGAGCCTACCCTGTGGTGGGTGCTTCTGGGACTAGCCTAGCTCTGTCATAGTTTTTCAGTGACTAAGTGTCCACAGTGGTGTGTGTTCTTGACTATAATTCTTCTGTGATGGGTACCCCAGTGACAGGGACTCCTCTTACTGTGTTCCCTATTGACTGTCTTCTCTCTGTGATGGGTATCACTTTATCTGGCCCTGCTGTATAAGAGTAGCCACAGCTTTTGTGCCCCCTCTGTGATGGATCTCCCAGTGATTACGCCTCATTTACAATGAATGCCTTAATAGTTAGCCCTCCTCTGTGTTGTGTGCCTTAGACACACGCTTTCCTCTCTTATGGGTGCAGAAGTGATGGGTTCTCCCCTCTGTTAGTTGCCCCAGTATCTGGGCCTCCTCCATAATAGGTGCCTCCATGACTAGACCACTTGTGTCAGGTGCGTGAGTGACTCACTCCCCTCTGTGCTGGGAACTCCAGACAATGGCACTTCTCTGTGATGGGTGTCCCTGTGATTGACTCTTCTCTGTTATATTTGCCCCTGTGACTGGGTCTCCTCCATATTTGGTGCCTCAGTGACTGGTCTTCTTCTGTAATAGGTGCCTAAGTGACAGGTTCTCTTTAGTTATGGATGTGTCAGTGATAGGCCTTATTTGTGATTTGTGCACTATTGACTAGGGTTCTTTCAAAATGGGTGACCAGTGACTGGCCCTTCTCAATTTGTGTGTCCCAGTGATAGGGCAGCCTCTATCTTGTGTTCTTCAGAGACTGAGAATCCACTATGATAGTTTCCCCCATTACTAGACTTGTTCTAGATGAGAGTCACAGTGAAAATACCTTTTCTGTGAGGTATGCCCCAGTGACAGATCCTGCTTTGTTTTCAGTGATCCAGTGATTGGCCTACCCTTAATGGGTGCCCCAGTGATGAAGCCTTCTCTGTGATGGGTGTATCCGTGACTGTCCTATGTCTGTAATAGGTGCCTCAGTGACTGGGTGTTCACAGTGATCTGTATCCACGAGACTAGTCTTCTGTTTCTGAGAGTAAAATTTCTCTTATTGGGTTCACCATTGACTGGATATATTTTTGATGACTGTCTCTGTATTTTTTCTTCTTTATAGTAGAAACCATAGTCACTGTCTCACATTTGTGATGGGGGCCCAAACACTGTCTTTTCTATGTCATGGGTGTCCCAGCATTTGGCACTCTTCTATGATATTTTCCCCAGTGACTGGGCCTCCTCCATAATAGGTGCCCCAATAACTAACCCTCTTTTGTGCAGGGTGCTCAGTGGCAGGTCCTCCTTTTTTATGGGTGTTCCAGTGATATGCCTTCCTTTGTGACGGGTGCCACAGTGACCAGACCACCTCCATAATGGGTGCCACAGTGACAAACTCTTCTCTGTTATCAGTGCTACAGTGAGAAGCCTTCCCCTAATGTGTGTCTCAGTGACTAGTCCTCCTTTTTGAGGGGTGACACTATATGAAAAATGACTTAATCATCCAAAATCAAAGGATGAACACATAGACGTGGGGTGCAGCAGAAGCAAGTCCTCAATGACAATCTTGCAGGATCGGGTATCTGGTGTGTGGTTACATCAAGAACAAGTTACAGCAAGCAATTTATTCCCCTGTGGGAAGATTATCCTTCAGTTCCTCATTGACGGAATACTACAGGATCACAATTTTCCCCTGATGTTGCCTTAGTTCAAATAAGGCCAAAATAAGTACATGTTACATTTGAAGGGTTTGAGTTTCCTCGTTTCTGAGTAAGTTGTTTCCCCAATGTGACTGTTATGATGCCTGTTTATATTCTCATTGGTCTTTGGTCACATCTGCTTTTCAGTATGTGGTCTTGGTCACGTTAGCAGACTTCTTTTCATTTTATGAAAACAAGTCATCTATTGTCATTCACAATTACCTCCTCTTTTATTCATTTTTATTTCATTTTTACTTTTTGTATGTCCTTGTCTTTAAACATGTCAAGTAAGTATTGACTCTCCTTTCAATGATTTAGTTTTATCTAAGAGTAGAACATTTTGTGTATAACCCATGGGCATATACTTGTTTATAGTTGTTTCAATAAACCTTTGGGCCAGGCTCCTCATACAAGGTATAACATAGCACCCAAATGAAGATTAAAATTCCTGAAATTATAACCAGTAATATTAAAACAGAGGCAATCATACATTTTTATTTTCAAAACCATCCTTCCAGCAAATTTGTTGATACCAGAGTTTTCAGCCAGTTTATTGGCCATGATTATTGTTAACCCCTTTAATGTCTTAGTGATCATCCCATCTGTAGCACTGTTATTTAGAAAGAAAATGCAATGTTTTTCTTCCAGAATGACACAAACTCCTCCCTTTTTTGCTAATATTATGTCTAATTCTATTCTATTTGCCCAGACCACCCTGCTGGTAGTGTCCAATTGGCTAGCTAGTCTTTGAAGGGCATTCCTAAGTATATAAACATTTGGTGATTATAGTAAATATAATTAACAGGATCTACATTTTTGTGAATAGTACACCATCAAAAAGTTCATACTGAAAGTCTGCACCTATTTGATTTCTAGGCTTGAATTCATTACTGACTTTCCTAGGGACGCCAAGGAGTCAAAGTACAAATTCAAATTAAAGGAATCTTGTAGTACTCTCTGATGTTGGTGAGGAGTTTGAGTGCTCTCAGATGTGGAATGAAATGGCCGAATAAATGGAATAGCCAATTGGACCTATGCACAAATCACATGGAAGTTGAATAGTAACAAGTTATGCCAGTTTTTTCCTTTACAATACCACCAAACATTTGCTTGGGAGATATGCAAGTTAGAAAAAATGCCACTAGACTCACCAGAGACATTTTAAACATAGGCATGGGTTACAAGGTCACCCATACGTTCCCTGAACTCTTCCCCTTCCCTGGAAAAGCAAGGGGAGTGTTTCACCACCCTATGGAGAAGGAGGGGACTGTTTTTTCATCTGAGCTCTGTAAGTGAGGGAAAACAGGGACAGATTTTACAAATCTCATTTCCCCAGGCATGTTTGTCTTGGTATAAAGCCATCATGCAATTTATCCCAGGGGTTTTGTGTCCCAGTCAAGGGGAAATGGACTACCTGCACCTGTGGAGGTCCTGCAGCACATACATAACAACTACTCATTTAAAGCAAGCACTGAATATTTAACCCACTCTATCCAGGTACTGGTGTTTCCATAACCTGTTTTAATTTCTAGAGCTTGCCTAAGATCCTGAACTTCAATTATAGTCACCGTTATAGGATCATTGCTGGGGGGATGATACTTGATTATGGGACCTTCAGTTGGTACTAAACTTGTTGAATGCTTATATCCAACTAGCCTGAGGGCAAGTCATCCCACCAGATCCCTAAAGTGTCAGCACCCAAACCATACATTCTTTCTACTACTTCAGGACTACTATTCAGAAGTCATGAACTGTTTATATGCTGAAGGACAGTATTACATTGTAAACTTTGACGGTTCTCTGGTGGGACACCTTTAGAGAAGTGCTACTCATTCCTCAGGAAGTTTAGATATCCAATCTTGCCTCTTGCTAGCTCAGCAGTCAAACTGTGGAGCTTTGAGACTTACCAAACATCATTCCAACTTATACATGGATAGAGAGTGGCCCGAATTGAAGTCAGGTCACAGATATTAATCCTCATGGGAAATTGTTTTTGATTATTTAAATTTCTTTGGAATAATATTGGACATGCATTAAATTTGAGAGTTTGGGGAGTTGAAGTCTTAGTTACATTAATTACAAGCTTGACAGGATACCATCTCCTCAGTCTTTGTTATGCACACTCATATAGTGGACCTTGAACATCCAACGTAATACGATAAGAAAATGACTGACAGTGATGGGAAACTATTGGGGGGAAGGGAAGGGAGATGGGATTAACGGTAGTAAATATCTGTCTGGGGATGGGGAGACACCTCTTATCAACAAGGGTGCCTGAACGAAGCATATTTGCATACCTAACCCTTAACTGTACCCCACAATATCATAATAAAAATATTGATTATAAAAAAAGGAAAGACAAACATATGGACTTCGCAGCAACTTGAATGAATTTGGAGTTGATCTTACTCTGTGATCTATCACAGCAACAAAGAACAGACTCCCATATGTTCCCACTCATAAGTGGACCTTGAACAATTATAATACTATAAGAAAGGGATTGGCAGTAGTGGGGAACTGTCAGGGGATGGGGGTGGGATTGGGAGTTGAGGGAAAATGCTAGGGGAGGGAGGGGCCTCATAAACAAGGGTACCTGCATAATCAACGCTTGTATACCTAACCCTGAATTGTACCCCGCATCTTTATAATAAAAAAATCAGTATCTAGGGGGAAAAAATTACTCTTGGAAAAAAAAAAATGCTTCCATTTCCCCATCACCAGTTGGGAGATTCGACATAAAGAATAATATGATTATTCCTTTCATGGTTACATCCTCCTTAATCATACTTTAAGAGGTTGGCCCACCATTAGAGACATTTTTCACCGATTTTTACTTACCTAGGAGTCCTTAGGTGCGTTTTTAACCATAGTATAATGAGTTCATCCCTTCTCCACTGTTAGGACAGCAGTATTAGAGGTCAGAAGCACTTCATAAAGACCGATTGGATCTTGTCCTCTTTCCAAGTCTTGATCAACACCAAGTCACCAGGCTGGAGGTGATGAGCTGAAAACCTTAGAAGAGGAGTCTGAGCAAGAAGTCCTTTTAATCTAGGGGAAGATAAGATAGGGGAGACAGCCAGCATATAATCTGTCAGAAACTTGCTCTTGTCTCTATAGTGGTCATGTCTGTTGCCCTCCCTAAGTATGGTAATCTGTAGAGTAACACATAGGGTGACAAACCCAGATACTTTCAAGGACCTCTCCTGATTCTGAGGCAGGCTATAGGGAACCTCTTAGTCCAGGGCCACTTAGTTTTTAGCATTGATTTGGCAAAATGTTTTCTAAGAGGTTGATTCATTTTGTTACCTTTCCTGAGGACAATGAATTCTAGAACACATGAAAATCCCAGTGCATCTGGAGTGCCCACATTATCCCTTGTAACACCTTTGAGGTAAGGTGACAGCCATTATCTGAATCAATATTTTCTAGTGGGCCAATTCTAGAAATCATCTCTTACAAGAACACCTTTATTAGTGACCCCACTGCTGCAGTCTTTAAAGGGTAGACATACACCCATCCAGTGAGATGGCTAACAATTGCTAGTAGATATTAGAGCTTTCAAGTCTTAGGCATTTCAGTAAAATTAATTTGGATACGTTGAAATGGCCTAGGCCCTGCAGTTTTTATCCCCTTTGTTGGCTTTTTAATATTATTTATGTTTATCTTTTCACATGTGATACATTCTTGAAAGACCTGTTTAGTGACTGCGTATATGTCCTCACACCCATAGATTTTATTTTTTTTTATTTTTTATTTTTATATATCAATATTTTAAAAATTTTGATATTGTGGGGTACAGTTAAGGGTTAGGTATACAAATATGCTTCATTCAGGTACCCTTGTTGATAAGGGGTGTCTCCCTGTCCCCAGACAAATATTGACTAGTGTTAATCCCACCTCCCTTCCTCTCCTCCCCATAGTTTCCCACCACTCTCAGGCCTTTTTTTAAATAGTATTGCGATGGATGTTCAAGTTCCACTATATGAGTGAGAACATGTGATACTCAGATCTTTGTTTCTGTGAGAGGTCACTCAGTATTATTGACTCTAGTTCCATCCAGGTTGCTGCGAAGTTCATGATTTTGTTCTTTTTTATGGCTGTGTAGTATTCCATCATGCATATGTACCACATTTTAAAATCCAGTCCTCTTTTGATGGGCAGTATGGTTGATTACAGGTTCTTGCTATTGTGAACAATGCTGCGATAAACATATGTGTGAAGTTATCTTTTTTATAGAGTGATTCGAGTTCTTCAGGGTATTTTCCCAATAGGGGGATTGCGGGGTCATAAGAGAGGTTGATATTTAGAGCTTTTAGGAATCACCACACTGTTTTCTACAGAGGTTGCACCAGTTTGCACTCTCAACAGTGTAGGAGTATTCCCTTTTCACCACACCCTCTCCAGCAACTGTTATTTTTTGAGTTATTGATAATTGCCATTCTGACTGGAGTTAGGTGGTATCTCAGTGTGGTTTTGATTTGCATCTCATTGATGATTAGTGAGGTTGAACGTTTCTTCATGTGTCTGTTGGCTGCTCGGATGTCTTCCTTTGAAAAGTGCCTGTTCATATCTTTTGCCCACTTTATAATGGGGTTCTTTGTTTTTTAATTTTCAGCACATTTGAGTTCCTTGAAGAGCCAAGATGTTAAGCCTTTGTCAGACCTGGAGTTGGCGAATACTTTTTCCCAGTCTGTGGGCTGTCTCCCTGCTCTCTTGATGGTTTCTTTGGCTTTGCAGAAGTTTGTCAGTTTAATGAGGTCCCACTTGTCTATCTTATCCCTTATGGCCTGTGGGTTTTGAGTTTTGTTCAGGAATTGGATGCCAGTTCCAATTTCCATAATAATGTGTCCTGCATTGTCTAAGGTTCTTATGGTTTGAGGTTTTACATTTAGGTCTCTGATCCATTTAGGGTTAATTTTTGTGTATGGGGACAGATGGGGTCTTGTTTGAGTCTTCTGCATGTGGTCAGTCAGTTTTCCCAGCACCATTTATTGAATAGGTTCTCCTCTTCCCAGTGGTAGGTGGTGGATGCTTTGTCAAAATGAGTTGGTTGAGAAATTGAGGTTTAGCTTCTGGAATCTCAATTCTTTTTTTGTGTGTGTGTTGGAGTCTAACTCTGTCACCCAGACTGGAGTGCAGTGGCCACTCCCGGCCACCACAGCCTCAACCTGCTGGGCTCTGGCGATTTTTCCACCTCAGCCTTCCGAGTAGCTGGAATTACAGGCGTGTGCTACCATGCCCAGCTAATTTTTTGATTTTATTGCAGAGATGAGGTCTAGCCTGCCCGGGTAGGTCTCGAACGCGTGGGCTCAGGCAATACACTCACCTCAGTCTCCCAAAGGCATGGGATTACAGGCTGAGCCATGGAATCTCAATTCTATTGCATTGGTCTATATGCCTGTTTAGGTACCAGTACCAAGTTGTTTTGATTATTGTAGCTTTATAGTAAAGTTTGAAGTCTGGTAATATGATACGCCTGCTTTGTTTGTTTTTTTTTTCTTCTGAGGATTGTTCTGGCTATTCTTGGTCATTTGTGTTTCCATATGAATTCCTGTATTGTTTTTTCTAGATCTGAGAAGAATGTTGCTGGTAATTTGATGGGTATTGCATTAAATCTGTAGATTGCCTTAGGTAGGATGGACATCTTCACAATGTTGATTATTCCAATCAATGAGCATGGGATATTTTTTCATTTGTTGTGTCATCTTTGATTTCTTTGAGCAGTTTTTTGTAGTTTTCATTGTAAAGGTTTTTCATGTCTCTGGTTAGGGAGATGCCAGGGTATTTTATTTTTGTGTGTGGCTATTGTGAATGGAATTGTGCTTTTATTTGAATTTCTGTTTGTTTATTATCAGTGAAAAGAAATGCGATTGTCTTTTGTACATTTATTTTATATCCTGAGACATTCCCAAAGTCCTTTATCAGTGTAAGGAGATTTTTGACAGATTCTCTTGGGTTTTCAAGTTACACGATCATGTCATCTGCAAAGAGAGATAACTTCACTTCCTCTTTTTCTATTTGGATTCCCCTGATAGCTCTCTCTTGTCTGATTGCTCTAGCTAGGACTTCCAATACTATATTAAACAGGAGAAGTGAGAGTGGGCATTCTTGTCTTGTTCCAGTTTTCAGGGAAGTGGTTCCAATTTCTGGCCGTTTAGGAATATGCTGGCTTTGGATTTCTAATAGATGGCTTTTACTATTTTGAGGTATGTTCCCTGTATACCTAGATGTTAGAGGGTTTTTATCAAGAAGGAGTGCTGGATTTTATCAAAATCTTTTTCTGCATCTAATGATATAATCATTTGGTTTTTGTTTTGACATATGTTGATGTATTTAATTACATTTATGGTTTTACGAATGTTGAACAGCCTTGCATTCCAGGTATGAAGCCTACTTGGTCATGATGGATGACTTTTGAGATGTGTTGCTGAATCCACTTTGCTAGGATCTTGTTGAGGAATTTCACATCTATGTCATCAGATATTGGCCTGCAGTTCTCTTTCTTTGTTTGGTCTTTACCCGTCTTGGGTATCAATGTGATGTTAGCTTCATAAAATGATTTGGGGAGAGTTCCATCTTTCTCAATTGCCTGGAATACCTTCAGTAGGATTGGTATCAGCTCCTCCTTAAATGTCTTGTAGAATTCTGCTGGAAAGCCATCTGGACCCAGGCTTTTTTTTGTAGGTAGTTTTCTTATCATGTAGTCAATTTCCTTGATTGTTATTGGTCTATTTAGGGTCTCAATTTCTTCTTGTTTCAACATAGGCAGGTTGCGTGATGACAGAAAGTCCTCCATTTCCTTAATGTTTCAAGTTTTTTCCATACAAGTGTACCTAGTAGTCTCTAATGATCCTTTGTATTTCTTCAGGGTCAGATGTGACTTCATCTTTTGTGTTTCTGATTGTGTTTATTTGGGATTTTCCTCTCTTTTTCTTGGTCAGTCTATCTAGGGGACCATCGATCTTGTTTATCCTTTTGAAGAACCAGCTTTTTGTTTCATTTATTTCTGGTATTATCTTTTTGTCTCCTGTGTCCTGTATTTGGGCTTTTATTTTGGTGATCTGGATTCTTCTGCTGAAATTAGGGTTTTGGTGGTCTTGCTTTTCTGGAATCCTTAGGCGGCTTGTTAGGCTATTAATTGATCCTTCCATTTTTTTCATGTGCATTTGTAGGGATGTAAATTCCCCTCTTCCTACAGCTTTCATGGTGTCCCAGAGATTTTGGTATGATGTTTCTTCACTTTCATTTGTTTCCAGGTACCTTTTAATCTCTGTTTTGATTTCTTCATTGACCCAGGATTTGTTTAACATCATGCCGTTTAGTATCCATGTCTTTGTGTGTTTTGGGGGGACCTTGATGATGTCAATGTTTATTTTTATTCCACTGTGGTCCGAGAGGGTACATGGTAAAATTTCAGTCTTTTAAAATTTGCTTATACATGATTTACGGCCAAGTATGTGATCGATCTTTGAGTACTTTTCATGTGGTGATGAGTAGAATGTATATTCTGTGATCTTTGCATGGAGTGCTCTATAGGTATCAATTAAGTCCATTTGGTCAAGAGTCACATTGAGGTTTTGGATCTCGTTGCTGATTTTTTTGTCTTGATGATCTGTCTAGGGTTGTGAGTGGGGTATTGAAGTCCCCAGCTATGATGGTGTTGGAGTTGATATCTTTTTTAGTTTACCTAGAAGCTGCTTTATGAAAGCTGGTTCTCCTGTATTGGGTGCATATAGGTTTAGGATAGATATTTCTTGTTGATGGTTTGAACCTTTTATCATTATGTAGTGGCCTTCTGTATCTTTTTTGATTTTTGATAGCTGAAAAGGTATTTTGTCTGAGATTAAGATCATGACTTCTCCTTTCTTTTGTGTTCCATTCACCTGAAAATTTGTTTCCCATCTTCTTTCTTTGAGTCTGTGTGTGTCCTTTCTAGTGAGGTGAGTTTCTTGAAGGCAATAAATTGTTGCCTGTGATATTTTATCCATTTTGCCATTCTATAACTTTTCAGTGGTGCATTTATTCCGTTCACATTCAAGCCAATTTTTGAAATGTGAGAGTTGATCCCTATCATAATGTTCTTACAGAGTTGTTGCTCTTTGTGTTTGTGTGTTGTCTTTCTTTTGGTTCTGGAGTTGGTTCATGTGTGTTTTCAATCTTTTGCCTGTACTCTTGTGAAGAACGTTGTTGTATTTTTTCCTTGTCTTCTGTCTTCAATACTTTCTTAAGTGTTTCTTGTAGAGGTGGTCTGGTCGCAGCGTAGCTTCTTAGGCATTGGATATCTGGGAAAGATTTCAATTCTCCCTCACTGGTGAAGCTTTGCTTGGCTGGGTATTTTATTCTTGGTTGAAATTGTTTATCTTTTAAATTTTTGAAGATAGGGCTCCAAGCTCTTCTAGCCTGGAGGGTTTCTGTACATAAATCTGCTGCTATTCTAATTGGTCTTCCCTTGTGGGTACTCTGACCTTTTTGTCTTGCTGCCTTTAGGATTTTTTTCTTTTATAACTACTTTATTTAGGCGAATTATAATGTGTCTGGGAGTTGGTCTTCTCATTTGTTGTCTTGCAGGGGTTCTCTGAATCTCTTGTGTTTGAATTTTTGCATCATGGATGAGATGAGGAAAGTTTTCTTGAATGATTTCATGAAATGTTTGTTCCAGTGTGGTCTCTGTTTCTCTCTGCCTCAGGAAGGTCAATTACTCTTAGGTTCAGTCTCTTGAAGTAATCATTCATTTCTTGAAAGTTTTGTTCTGCCTTTTTAGCTTCGTTTCTATGTTTTTGACAGTTTGGGTTAGTTCTGTGTTTTGGTCTTCAAGCTCTGAGATTATTTCTTCTGCTTGGCTAATTCTGGTTTCCATGGTTATTAGTTTGTTATTTATTTCCATCACAGTATTCTGTTCTGCTGTTATTTCTGACATCAGCTCCTTCCTATTTTCCTCTTGTCTCTCCTCAATTTTTTTAATTCTTTCCATTAATGTCTTGATGTCTTCGTTTGTTGCATGTGACCAGCCATTCTGGGGGCTCTTCATTGTTTGTGTTCTGAAGTCTGTTTTCTCAGTGTCTGACCTCCCAGGGGTCTGTGTGAGACCTATATTCTTTTGGTTTTTCTTCATTTGTGCGGTTTTTTCCCCCTCCCTGCTTTTTCCTTCCGTCCACATCACTGTCGTCATTAATTCTGTTATTCAGGGTTGGATGGGTTGTTTTTACTTCTGTTTATTCAATCTCCTATTCTTCTTTATGTATATGCTCTTACTTTGTTCAATTCTGGAGTTGCATTGTAGGTTGGGGGTAGTCCTTTTTACAGTTTTAGATTTACTTAAGGGGGGAGCTGTTACTCAAGATGCATCTGCAGGTCCTGCTATCCATCAACAGGTGTTTGGATATCTGAATCCCACTTCCCATGCCTTGGAATCTGTCCATGCAGTGAGGTTGTAGCTTTACCCCCTGAAATAAAATGATGTTAACAGAGGGAAGAGAATGGAGCAGACAGTGTGGGGAAGTGAGGGGTGGAGAGAGAGAGGAGTAAGGGGGAAAACAGACGAGTGTACCAACAAATGGAGAGAGAGACAAAAGTTGAAACATACAAAAATGATAGATCACGCCTACAAGCTAACCAATGCCCATACAAAAAAACCACTAAAACATACAGTGTTGCTAACATACAAGCTTACCAACCTCCTTATTGGTGTGCTATTCATCTATACAAAGATATGGTTTACAGAGAGAAGAAAAGAAAAGAAGGGAAAAGGAGAAAAAAAGTGTGGGCGCAAAACAGAAGTAATAGAATCAAGTCAGTAGACTAACAGAACCAATGAAGCACACTCTGAGACTTTTCGTTTAAGTCGAATGTCCTTTCAGCTCTGATTTCTAGCTGTCTTTTCAGGCTGCTAAGTTTGTTCATAGTTAGGGTCAGTTGCCCCTGACCTGTTGTGAAGGGCTGTTCAGATCACCACTCAGTTCACCACTGCCCCGTTCACCACTCAGATCTGGCCAGTGTCTGTCAGGCTTCCGTTTCTTCCCCTTTCAGTGTTGTTACATTGAATCGCCACCAGGTGGTGCTATCCCATCGCTACAGATGGTCCTTATCTCAGCTGCTTGCCCACCCCTAAGGGGAGGGAGACGTTGCCTCAAGGCACATGGGAGGAGACCCATGCCTGGCAGGACGTCACGGTGGTAGTAGACCTCAGCAGATCTTGCTTGCAGGGGATTCAAGGTCTGAATTCGTGGATCACCTCAAGCACTGGCTGTGCGATGTCTAATGGCTGCCTTGGTGGTGGCGGCATCTGCGGCTCATCTCAGGCACTGGCGGTGCAATGTGGAATGGCTGCCTCTGCGGTGGCAGTGGCAGTGGCTGTGGCTGGACAGAGGCACCAGTGGTGTGATGTGGAATGGCTGCTGCAGCCGTGACTGCAGCGGTGGTGGCGGCAGCCACAGTAGCTGCTCAGACCACAGTGATGCCTCAGCAAAGTCTACAGTCGAGCTCCATGTGACCCATAGATTTTTAGAAGTGCATTGCACATTGCCTGATCCCCAATGACTCCTCTTATGCAGTATTGTAATTAGTTTCCTTATAATTGGTTTGCTAACCATCTTTCTCCCATTTGTGAGAAAACTTCTCCCCTCTTTGTTTTGAGACACCCCTATTTCTCCCATACCCTTGATTTCTTCTTCAGGAAATTTCAGTTTCATGGTGACTATTAGTTTGTTGGGGGTGAACTTCAAGAGTTTAGCCTCACTTTCTCTTTTTGTTTTTGAGTTGGAGTCTCATTCTGTCGCCCAGACTGGAGTGCAGTGGCCACTCCCAGTCACCGCAGCCTTGACCTGCTGGGCTCTGGTGATCCTTCCACTTTAGCCTTCCAAGTAGCTGGAACTACAGGCGCGTGCTACCACACCTGGCTAATTTTTTGATTTATTGTAGAGATGAGGTCTCGCTGCCCAGGCGGGTCTCGAACCTGCAGACTCTGGCAATCCACTCACCTCAGCCTCCCAAATGTGCGAGATTACAGGCTGAGCCACTGAGCCTGGCTTGTATTAGTTTCTTTTGCATTACTCTAAAGGAACCACCAAGCCTGGCCACCAAGCCCAGCCTGCCTCACTTTCTAAGGTGGCCTCTTTGGCTATTTTATTAGCCAGTCTTTTGCCAGCTACTTTAAAGGATCCTCCCTTCTGATGACTATTGATATGTATAATAAATAATAAATAAATAATAAATAAATTTTTTAGAGCAACTTTAATCAATTTTTCATGGACAAGTATCCCTCCCTTACAATTTTTTTAAAAAAGTCTCACTTTCTCTCCCAGACTGGAGTGCAGTGGCATGATCATGACCACCACAGCCTTGATATGCTGGGTTCAGGTGGTCCTTCCTCCTCAACCTTCCAGGTAGCTGGAACTACAGGCATGTGCCACCACAAACCACTATTTTAAAAATTTATTTTAGAGATGAGGTTTCAACAAGTCTAGAACCTTCTCTGGTCTAGAACCTGTTGTCTCAGGCAATCCAATTATCTCAGCTTCCCAAAATACTGGAATTATAAACATAAACCACCATGTCCAGCCATTCCCTTACTATTTGTGAGACATTATTATGGCCATATTTTTTTCAAAGGTATGGACTAATTTAAAGGTATATTTAGAATCTATATAGATGGTGCCTTTCTTATGCTCAAGCAATTTCAGAGCCTGATTAAGGGTAAAAAAGTCACAATTTTATGAAAACCATTTGTTATATAACATTCTTTTCTCACGAGTAGACAACTGATCTTTTTTTGCCTTCAATTATTCTGGAAGATCTATTTATAAATAGTTTAATATCCCCACACAGTGGCATTTTCCCCATGTCTGATCTATGGTATTTAATAATATTCAGATGATTATGATATCATTCCTCTTGATTCCTTCTCTTCCCAGTACTTAAGTTGTTGACTGGGTTGAGGCAGCAATCTGTGGTTAGTATTAAATGATCTTTTCCCAATAATATTACCTAATATTTTAGAATTTGAGAATCCATCAGCCAACCCCAACTCTTTGATTTAGGATAGTCCAGAATTGATGGGGGCTCTGACATGATGGATCTTTGAAAGTCAATTTCTGGCTGTTTTCCAATATTTAATAATATTCAGATGATTATGATATAATTCCTCTTGATTCCTTCTCTTCCCAGTACTTAAGATGTTGACTGGGTTGAGGCAGCAATCTGTGGTTAGTATTAAATGATCTTTTCCCAATAATATTACCTAATATTTTAGAATTTGAGAATCCATCAGCCAACCCCAACTCTTTGATTTAGGATAGCCCAGAATTGATGGGGGTTCTGACATGATGGTTCTCTGAAAGTCAATTTCTGGCTGTTTTCCACTAGTGAGACAGTGAATTCTACAGCCTGAACACATGCAGGCTAGCTTCTATGCATAAAATTTAACAATTTGGACATAAAAGCGACTGTTTACTTCTTTCGAACCCAGCTTTATTTGAATAAGAACTTGATAGCCAACCTAGATCCACAGTAACAAACAAGTGAAAAGGCTTGTCTACGGATGGAAGTGTTAAAGGAGGAGCTGTGATTAAAGCTTTTTTCAGTCTTTCTAGAATTTATATTTCTTAAGCAATCCATTAAAGAGGATCCAGCTCTCCCTCTAACAGTTTAAAATATAAATACTTGGTTTTCTGGGCATAAGAGTCAATCAATAATTTGCATAACCTATTAGACCAAAAAAGTTTCTGAGTTCTCTTTGTCTTTGGTAAATAGTAGGCAACTATTCCAGTTATTTGTATTTCTGGGTGGATTTTTTTGTTTGCCTTCACTAATCAGATGCCTCAGGTGTTTAACTTGTTTTCCTACAAATTGAAACCTTTTTTGAGATACTCTTAGCCTCTGATTTCCTATGAAGTTAATGAAATCTATCGTGGCCTCTTTTAAATTTCAGTTTTCTAAGTAATTACTAGGCTTTCAAGCCATAACTGTAGTTTGAACTGGAGAAAAAGTTGTAGCCAACTGAATTATATGAAAAAAATTCTTTCATAAATTCCCTTTTGCAACTTTACTCTGACTACCATATAACAGTATTGACATGCTTGGACTCTGTTTTGCCCTGCATTTTCCTCTTTTCAAAAATAATCATTTTATTTAAGGAAAAATTTTATATATGAAATCTTTTAATATACAATTTTATTTTTTCTTTATAGTTTTTCTTACTATGTATACACCTTCATAAATTTATTTATATTTTTCTTTGCTTTATTTTTTCTTTATTTCATCCTGTAAAATAAACTTTTTTGTGTCTCTTTAAGTAATTCTTCTATTTGTTTCTCATTTCACCCCTCAAGTTTCTGTAACATTTAAGCAACATCAGGCCAGATTTGGTAACAAAATTAACCATCAGAAGATTCTATCTGTGTCAGAATATTTCCTCATTTGATCTCTAAGTCTCTTTAGGAAAGCAGTTGGAGTTTTTCTCCTTTTGGACCTTAAAATCTTTAGAGGCATTCTGAGACCTCAGGGCTGGTTCCCTAATTCCCTTACATTATTAACCACCTCAGATTTGGCACTTTAGTTTTATCCTCTTGATTATTATCGTCCAACCCAGAATGTACATTAGGGTACTTTTATTTGACTGCCTGAAAGTCCATCCCTGGAGTGTGTTCCCATTCTCATATGAACATTGCTTCCCTTATCATCAGTCCCCTTGCTCTTGGTATAAGAATTATCCCACTAAGACCTTAAAATTCCCCAAATGGTCTATCCAAGGGAAATTTAGAGTGATAATTTTTATCTCCTCCTTTCTCTCTAGGCCTAGAATTTTTAATCCCCATTTTGGCTAACTTGAATACTCAGCCCCACTTACCAGGAGTTTCTCATAGTCCTTGGTTGATGCCAATGCCTGAGTTTATCTATGAATCCCCTTACTGGAGGTTTCTTGCACACCCTGAGATTCACTTCATCTGTCTCTGACCATTTCCCTCACAGGACGGAACTGTAGATTGGTACTTCACACTCATTTCGTATTTGTGATACATATCAGTTACACTCAGCATCCAAGAATTCTCCAACTACCAAGGCAGTACTTATAGACCAATTTGTCCTACCTTGGCTCGTGCACAAGGTTAACTGTTTGCCCCAGTACCTGATTTTTTCTGTCCTGTGGTGCTTCTGCTGCATCAAAAACAAAAGTCTTGGGTATATCTGCAGTCCTGTGAGCAGCCATGACACCCAAGCAGAATAGGCCACACAAAATCCGGTGGGATGCGTCTCCCCCTTCCACAGACACAGAGTATCCCAGAGGAGTCCCCAAATAGTGAGAAATCAACCCACCTGTCCAAAATCAAAGGATAGACACACAGACTTGGAATGAAGCATAAACGAGACTTTATTGATGGTCTTACAAGTTCGGATGTCACCAAGAGCAGTTAACAACAGGCAATTTATTTCCTAATGCAAAGGTCCTCCCCCAATTTCTCATTGACCGAGGACTTAAGGGTCACAATTTTTTTCCAGACATCCTCTAAGAGAATTTTAGTCCCAATAAGGCTAAAATAAGTACTTGCTATTATTTGATGAGGTTTTGAGTTTCTTCATTTCTGAGTAAGTTCCATTTCCCCTATATGGCTGTCACCACACACCTTTTTGTTCTTGTAGGCCTTTGGTCACATCTGCTTTTTGTATTATGTACTCTTTGTTATGTTAGCAGACTTCTTTCATTTTATGAAAACAATTCATCCATTGTCATTCACACCCGTGACTGGCCCACCTTTGTGATGGGTACCACAGTGACTGACTCTTCTCTGTTATGTTTCCCAGTGACTGCACCTCCTTTTTGATGGGTGCCCCAGGGACTGGTCCTCCTTTTTTATGGGTGTTCCTGTGACTCACGTTCTTCTGTGATACCTGTCCCAGCCACTGGCCTTTCTTTGTAATGGATGCCTCAGTGACTGACTCTCCTCTGTGGTTGATGCTTCATTGAATTTTATTCAATTGTGAGACGTGCCCCATTGACTGGCCCTCTTCTGTGTTTCCTAGTGACAGATATCCTCTGTGATGGATGCCAAAAAGACTGTCCCTGCACTCTTATGCGTATCCCAGTGACTGGCCTCTCTCTTGGATACCCCAGCGACTTGCTTTTCTCGGTGATGATGTCCCAATTTCTGGGCTTCCTCCATAATGGGTTCCCCAATCACCATCACTTCTCTATTAAGGGTATCACAGTGATTAAATCTTCTGCATAAGTGCTCCATTGTCTGGTCCTCCTTCTTAATTGGTGCTCCAGTGACTGTTCTTCCTCTAAAATGGGTGCCACAGTGAATATTTTTCTTCTGTGATGACTGCCAGATTGTTTCTTCTACGATTGGGGCCTGAGTGACTGGGCGTCCTCTGCATTTTGTGTGTACACAGGTGACTAGATCCCATCCTTAATGGACGTCTTATGGTTAGCTTTCCTCTATGGTGGGTGCCCCATTGACATCTCCTCCTCTGTAATAAGTGCACCAGTGACATGTCCTCAATATTGGCCCAAGTAACTAGTTATCCTGCGTTAGCAGTGCCCCAGTGACTGGGTCACATCTGTAATTGGTGCTGTATTGACAGGATTCCACCATAGTGGTTGCCACAGTGACTAGCCCTCTTTTGTGAAGGTTGTCTCAATGACTGAACCTCCTTAATAATGGGTGCCCCAGTTAATTGCCCTCCTTGGTTATGGATGCCACTGTGACTAACCCTTCTCTGTGATGGCTGTCCCAGTGACTGACTCTACCCTGCGATGGGTGCTACAGTGACTGGGCCTCCTTCGTGATGGGTGCCTCAGTGACTGGTTCACTTCTGTGATGACTGTCTCAGTGACTGATCCTCCTCTGGGACTGGTGCTTAGTGACTAAACCTTCTCTAGGATGGATTCCCCAATTAATGTTGATCCTCTGTGATTGGTGCACCAGTGACCAGCTTTTCACTGTATTTGTTGTGTTAGTGATTGGTTTTCCTAAGTAATGGGTGCCTCAGTGATGAGTCTTCCTCCTTTATGTGTGCCACTGTGTCTGTGCCTCCTCAATTATTTGTGCCACACTGAGTGTCTTGCCTCCATGATGGGTACCCTAATGATTAACCATTCTTTGTGATGGGTGTCTCAGGATTTAGGCCTACTCCATAATGGGTCCCACATTGAGAAGTCCTCCTTTCTGATGGGTGTCCCAATGATTGAATTTCCTTAGTGATGGAAGGCCCAATGACAGGTTATCTTCTGTGATGACTGTACCAGTGACTATCTCTCCTCCATAATGGGTGGCCCAGTGAATGATGCTATTGAGGCCAAAGTGATAAGACATCCTCTATGATGGATGTCCCAGGGAATAATCTTCCTCTGGGATGGGTACCCCAGTGATTGGTCCTCCTCAGTGATAGCTGTTCCAGTGAGTGGTCCTCCAATGTGATGACTGCCTCTGTGACTGTCTCTCCTTTGTGTTAAGCACCTCATTGACCGGACCACCTGTCTTAAAGCTACTCCTGTGACTGGTCCTCCACTTGATGGTTGCCCAGTGACTGACTCTCCAATGTTATATGTGTTCCAGTGCCTAGCCTTGGCTGTTATTTGTGTCCCAGTGACTGGCACTCCTCTGTGATTGATACTACAATGGCGTTGCTTCCTCTGTAATGAGTGCCCTGGTGATTGTCTTTTGCTGTGATGTGTGTACCAGTAACTGGGCCACTTTGAGAATTGGTGCTCCAATGACAAATACTTATCTGTAATGAGTGCCCCAATGATATACCATCCTCTGTTGTCAATGCAACAGTGAGAATTCATTCATTGTGTGGGTTTCTCTATGCCTAGTCCTCCTCTGTGAGGGGTGTCCCTGTGACTTATCTGCCTGGGTGATTGATACCCCAGTGACTGGTACTGAATTTTTATGGGTGTACCAGCAACAGTCCTTTGTGATTGGTGCCTCAGTGATTGGGCCTCCTCCATAATGGTGCTCCAGTGACTGACCTTCCCCCATAATTCGCCCAGTGACTAGCCCTCCTTTCTGATGGTTGTTCTAAATTCTGGCCATCCTCCATTATGGGTCTTCAGAGACTTGCCCTAATTTCTTCTGGGGACTAGTGACTAGCCCTTCTCTGTGTTTGGTTTACCAGTAACTATTTCTCCTTTGCAAGGAATGCTTCTGTGAATGGTCTGCCTCTGTGATGGGAACTCAGTGACTGGCCCTCAAAAGTGATGGGTACCATAGTGACTGGCATGCCTCTGTAATGACTACCCCCAATGACCATTCTTTCTCTGTGATGGGTGCCCCTGTGACAGAACCTCTTCTGTGATGGCTGTCCCAGTGACTAACCTTCCTTTGTGATGAGTGCTCTGTGACTGCAATTCCTCTCTGATGGGTGCTCCAGTTACTCACCTTCCTCTGTGATGTATTCCAAAGTGAATGACCCATCTCTGCGAAAAATGTCCCTGTGACTGATTCCTCCTTTTGAAAAGTCCTCCAGTGACTAGCTATCCTTAGTAATTGCTTCCACTGAACTGGGTTTCCGAAATAATGATGGCTTCAGTGACTAGTTCTTCTCCATTATGGGTGCCATAATAACTGTGCCTCTTGGTGATTTGTGCACCCAGTGACATGCCCTTCTCAATAATATGTGCCCTAGTGACTAGCACCCCTCTGTGATGGATTTCCTAGTAACTGACCTTCTCCATACTGGGTGCCAAGGTGTCAAATCCTCTGTAGTGATAAGTGTCCCTGCGACTGCCCTTAATCACTGATGGGTGTGCCAGTGACTTAACCTCCTCTGTCCTGGATGTACCAGTGACTGGATTTGTCCATAATAGTTATCACAGTGACATGTCCTCCTTTGTTATATGTGTCCCAGTGACAAGGCCTCCTTTGTGTGAGTCTTAGTGACTAATCGTCTTCTATGAGGGATGCCCCTGTGACTAGCCCACCTCTCTGTGGGTTGCCATACAGACTGGACACCCTCTGTTATGGGTGCCCCAGTGATTTCTCCTCTTCTGTGATGGGTGTCCCATTGAATAGACCTCCTAGGTGATGGGTTTCCCAGTGATTGGCCTTCTTCTGTGATACCTGTCCCATTGGTGGGTTTCCTTTGTGATGGGTGCATCAACGACCGACTCTCTTCTGTGTTTGGTGCCTCATTGATTTGTCCTCTTCTGTGATTGGTGCCCCAGTAACTGGGATTTATCTGTTATGGATAATACATTGACTGGTCTCTTTGATGGGTGCCCCAGTGGCTAGTCCTCCACTATTATGGGTGACCCAGTGACTGACATCCTCTGTGATTGTATCCCAATGACTTGCTCTCCTCTGTAATGGATAATCCAGTTTAGGGGACTCCTCTGTAATAGGTTACCAAGTCAATGATTCTTCTCTTTGAAGGGTGCCCCAGTAACTAGGCTTTCTTGATAATAGATGCTCCATTTACTGGGCCTCTTTCATTATTCATACCCCAGTGCCTGACTCTTCTCAGTTATGGGTTCCGCAGTGACTTCCTCTCTTCTTATGGGTATCCCAGTGATTTGCCCTCCCCTGTGATGGGTACTCCAGTGACTGACCCTGTTCTGTTGTGGGTATGTCAGTGATTGCCTCTCCTCTGTGTTAGGTGCCTCATTGGCCCTCCTCTTTGATCATTGCCCCTGTGACAAGCTCTCATCTATAATGTGTATCCCAGTGACTGACCTTGTCTGTGACGAGTGCCACAGTGACAGGCTTTCCTCTCTTATAGATGCCACAATGACTGTGCCTCCTTTATAATGGGTGTCCCAGTGACGGTCCTCCTCAGTGTTGGGAGTATCAGTAACTGGGTCATTTTGACAATTGATGTCCCAGTGACTAGCACTTCTTTGTGATCAGTGCCCGTGACTGTCCCTGCTCTGTTATTCATGCAACAGTGAGAAGCCCTTTTATATGTGGGTTTCTGAGTAACTAGCTCTCATCTGTGAGGGTGTGTCCCTGTTCTGACCTGCCTTTCTGATGGGTGCCTCAGTGATTGGTCCTCCTCTGTGATGGGTGCACCAATAACAGGACCTCCTGTGTGATTGGTGCACCTTCTCTAAAATGGGTGCCCCAGTGACTGGTTCTCCTTCATTACGGGTGACCCACTTACTGGGCCTTCTCTGTGACTTGTACCCCAGTGACTGGACCTCCACTATAATGGTTGTCCCAGTAATTAGTCCTTCTTTGTGAAGGTTGTCACAATGACTTGCCCTCCTCTAAAATAGGTGACACAATGATTTACCCTCCTCTGTTATGGGTGTCATAGTTACTAGGCCTTCTCTGTGTTGGTGTACCAAGGATTAGCCCTACTCTGTGAGGGCGCCCTCATGACATGCCTGCCTCTGTGATGAGAGTCTCAGTGACTGGCCCTCCTTTGAGGTGGGTGCACCAGTGACTGACCTTTCTCTATAATGGGTGCTCCAGTAATGGCCCTCCTCTGTAATGGGTGCCCCAGCAACTGGTCCTCTTCTGTGAAAAAAATGCCAGTGACTGATGCTCATCTATAATCAGTGCCCCAGTGACAAGTTTTCCTCTAAAATAACTACTCAGGGCTGGGTTTTCTATATAATGGCTGCCTCACTGACTAGTCGTCCACCTTAATGGGTGTATGGTCACTTTCCCCCCCTAATTATTTGTGCCCCAGTGACTGGCTCTTCTCTGTACTGGATTTCCTAATGACAAGCCCCCCTATTTAATAAGTATCACAGAAACTGGCCATCTCCATAATGGTTGCCGAAGTGACAAGCCCTTCTTTGTAATGGGTGTCCCCGTGAGTGGTCTTCCTCTGTAATTGGTAAACCAGTGAGTGATCCTCTTCTGTGATGGCCGTTCCACTGACTGGCCCTCCTTTGTGGTGGATGACCAGTGACTGCCCCTCTCTTGTGATAGATCCTCCAGTTACTAATCCTCTACTGTGATCACTGCCAAATTGACCATCTTTCCTCTGTAATCCCTGACGCAGGACTAAATTTCTCACTTAATGAGTTCCTCAGTGATTAGCCCTTCTTCATTATTGGTGCCAAAGTCATTTTGCCTCTGAATTTTTGTGCCCCAGTGACTGGTCCTTCTCCATGATGAATGCCTCAGTGATTGGTCTTCCTCTTTGAATGGTATTCCAATGATTGGGCGCTTCTATCATAATAGTTTCTGTATTTACTGGGCCTCCTTCTTGATTGGTGCCTCAGTGACTGGTCCTTCTCCAAACTGCATGCCATAATGAAAAATTCTCTTCTGCTATGTGTTTTTCAGTTCTGGGCCTCCTTCATATTTGGTGTTTTAGTGACTAGTCCTCTTTCATTATGATTGGTCCAGATACTGGGCCTCCTATGTTACTGGCAACCCAGTGACTGGCTTTCCTCCACAATGGTTGTCCTGGGGACTAGGCCTCTACTGTGATGGGTGTACCAATCGCTGGGCCTTCTCCAAAATTGGTGTCCTAGCGAAAGGACCTCATTTATTATGGGTGTCCCAGTCACTGACCTTCCTCAATAATGTGGGCTACAGTGACTGAGGCTCCTCTGTGAATGGTGTCCCAATGAGTGATCTGCATATATGATAAGTGTCCCAGTGACTAATCATCTGTGATAGAATTCTTGGAGACTGGGCCTCTTCTATTTTATGTGAGGCAGTAAAAGGGCCTCCTCTATGATTGGTGCCCAATGACTGATCATTCTCTTTGCTGGGTGCCCCAGTGACTAGGCTCTTCACTGTTGGGTGTCCTGAAACTGGGCATCCTCCAAAATGGGAGACTCTTGAATAGTTCTCTTCTGTGGTGTATGCCCCCTATTCTGTGCCTCTTCCATGATGGGTGATTCAGTGACTGGGTCTCCAGTGAAAAGTATTTCATTTATTGAACCTCCTTTATGATAGGCTCTTCATTGACTGGACATTCTTCAAGTTTGACTCCCTGGTGACTGGTACTCCTCCAAATTGGATGCCACAGTGAATAGACCTTCTCTGTCTTAGGTGCAGCAGTGGCTGTCTGTCATTTGTGATGGGTGTCACAGCAACTGCTTCTCTATTGTTATAGAGGCTCTAGTTACTGGGTCTCCTGCATAATGGGAGCCCAAGACACTAGCCCTCCATTATGATGAATGCCTCCATAACTGACCTTCATATATTATTTGTGCTCCTGTGGATGCGACTACTCTCTGTTATAAGTCCAGTAACTGATCCTCTTCTGAGCTTTTTGCTTAATGACTGGCCCTCTTCTATGATAGTTGTCCTAGTGACTGGACCTCCTTTCTAATGGGTGACTCAGTGACAGTCGCTGCTCTGTGTTTGGTGCCTCATTGACTGGCACTAGACTGTGATCAATGCTGCAGTGACTGGTTCTTCTCACTAATCAAAGACACATTGATGGACCCTTATTGGTGATAGACAACCCAGTGACTAGCCTGGCCTATCATGGTCCCAGTGACTGGCCCTCCACTATAAGGGGTGCCCTAGTGATAAGGCTTCCTCTGTTATTGGTGCACCAGTAACTAGACCTCCTTTTATATAGGTGATCCAGCGATTAGACCTCCTCTGTGATGGTTGTCTCAGTGGCTGGCCCTTTTTTTTTAATCAGAGACCAAGGAACTGGCCCTTCATTGAATGAGTGCCCCAGTGAATGGTCCTTCTTTGTGTTTGGTGACTTAGAGACTTACCATATTCTGTGATCTGTAGCTCTGTCACTGGGTCTTTCTTGTAATCTTTGACTAAACAAAAAGCCCTCCTCTGTGATGATTACCTCAGTGACTGAGACTCCTCCTAATGGGTCCCTCAGTAAATGGCTCTCCTCTCTGCTGGTTGCCTCTGTAACTGATCGTCCTCTCTGATAGGTGCCTCAGTGACAGTGCCTTCATTGTGATAGGTGCCCCAGTGATTAGCTCTCAACTATAATGAATGCCTACCGACAAGTCCCCCACTGTGATGCATACCACAGTGACTGACTCACCTCCATGATATGTGTCCAATGAATGACTCTCCTCCGTGATAGTTGCTAGTGACTGGGTCTCCTCCATATGGATGCTCCAGTGACTGGACCTCTTCTGTGATGTGTCCCCTAGTGACTTGTTCTCATCCGTGATGGGCACACCAGTGACTGCTCATCCTTTGTGACTGGCTCACCAGTGACGGTCTCCTCCATAATGAGTGGCACAGTGACTGCCCCTACACCAAAGCACCCATTATGGGTGTCCCAGTGACTGTGCTCCTTCTATTTAGGTTGTCCGAATGAATGACCCTCCTCCATTATGGTACCCTGGTGACTGACTCTCCACTGTTATGGAAGCCCCTCTCTTTGTTGGGTGTACCAGTGACAGCCCTCTTCTGTGAGGGATGTCCCCATGGCTGACCCATCTCTGTGCTGGGTGCACTGATAGTTGTCCTTTCTGTGTTATGAGTGACTCAATGACAGCCCCTCTTTTGCTATGCATTCTTCAGTGTCTTTTGCTCCTCTGTGTTGGATGCCCAAGTGACAGGCCCTCTTCTCTGATGGCTGCCCCAGTGATTGGCCCTCATCTGTGATGGGTGCCCATTGACTACACCTCCTCTGCAATGGGTGCCCAAGTGAGTGACCCTCCTCTGTGATGTGTGGCCCAGTGATTGATACTTTTCCGTGATCAGTGACTAGCTTTCCTCTGTGATTGCTGCACCAGTTTCTGGTTCTCCTACATAATAGGTTTCATTGACCAGCCCTCCTCCCTTATGGGCACCCTAATGAATGAGCTTTCTCAGTGATATGCTCCCCAGTGACTGGCCCTCTTCCATAATGGGTGCCCTAGTTAGAACTCTCTTCTGTGATGGCTGTCCCAGTAACTGGTTTACCTCTATATTGATTGCCACAGTGACAAGCCCTCCTTTGTGATGGCTGTCATAGGAAGTGACCTTCTGTGATTGATTGTCCAGGGACTGGTTCTCTTCTTTAATTTGTGCCCCCAGTGACTTTCTGTTATCAGTGCCACAATGACAAGACCTTCTCTGTGTGAGTGTCTCAGTGAATAACTCTCCTTTGTGAGGGATGCCTCCCATGACTGGCCCTTTTCTGTGATGTGTGTCTCAGTGAATGGCCGCTTCTCTTATGTGTGCCCTATGACAGGCTTTCCTTTGTGATGGATTCTCCATGATTTGCTGTACTCTGTGATGGGTGCCCCAGGTACTTGCACCCTTTTGTAATAGCTATTCCAGTGATTGGTCCTCCTCTGTGATGGGTGCCTCGAGGACTAGCTCTCTTCTGTGATAGGTGCCCAGTGACTGGGCCTCTTCTGTGATCATGGCCCTCATGATGGCTCTTTTGTGATATGTCTGTCAGTGACGTTTCCTTCTTTGTGTTTGGTGCCTTATTGATCTGACCTCCTCTGTTATCTGTGCTTCAGTGACTGGCTTTTCTCTATAATTGGTGTCCTGGGGTCTGGTCCTCATCTTTTAAAGCTGCCCCAGTGACAGTCACCTCTGTGATTGATGCCCCAGTGATTGATCCTCTACTCTTATGGGTGACCCAGTGATTGTTCCCCTCTGTACTGAGTGCACCAGTGATTGACCCACATCCATAATAGCTCCTGTATTTACTGTCTCTTCTGTAATTGGAACCCCAGTGAATGACCCTCCTCTGTGATCAGTGCCTCAGTGATTGGATCTCTTTGATATGGATTTCCCAGTGTCTGGTCTTTTGTGATGGATACCTCCATGATTGTCTTCCTCCATGATGAATGCCCAAGGGACTAGCCCTCCTCTTCAATGGGTGCACCAGTACTAGCTCTCTTCTCTAATGGATGTCCTAGTGACTAGCTCTCTTCTGTAGAAGAAACCTTGGTGACTGGGCCTCCTCTATAACGGGTCCCCCAGTGACAGGACTTCCTCTGTTATGGGTGCCTCAGTGACTGGCTATCCTCTATGATGAGTGCCCAAGTGATTAACATTCCTCTGTGATGGATGCCCCAGTGACTGGAACTCCTCCAAATGGATGCCCAGGTGATTGACCTCCTCTGTGACTGGTACCTCTTTGACTGGCAAGTCTCTGTCATAAGTGTTTCAGTGTTTCTTTTATAGTAGCTCTATTGAATAGCCCTCTTCTGTGATGCTTGCCACACTGAATGTACCTGCTTTGTGATGGCTTCCCCAGTTACTGGCCCTCTGTGATCAGAGTCCCAGTAACTGAGTCCTCCTAATAAGTGTCACAGTGACTAGGTCTTCTCCATCATGGGTGCAGCAGTGACTGGTCCTCCTCTCTTATTGGTACAACAGTGATTACCCCTTTTCTGTGGGGGAGTCCCTATGAATAGCCCTCCTCGATGATAGGTGCCCTTATGATTGGCTCTCCTTTGTGATGGGTGACCCAGATAGCTGCCCCCTCTGTGATGGGCACACAAGATACTGTTTCTGCTCTGTGATTTGTGCCTAAAGATTTGGTCCAACTCTGTGATGGCTGATTCAGTTACTGTCCCTCTTCTATGAAAGTTGTTCTAGTGACTGGAATCCTCTGTGATGGTTTCCCCTGTGACTGCCTCTCCTCTGAGTTGGGTGTCCCAGTAACTGAATATCCTCTGTGATGAGTGTCATAGTGACTGATTCTCTTCTATGATGAGTGTAAAAATGATTCACCTTTTTCTGTGATGGTTGCCTCAGTGACTGACCCACCTTCATATTGGGAGCTCCATTGACTGCCCTTTCTCTAATAAGTGAGGAAGAGTGACTGGGTACTATACATAATAAGTGCCTTGTGACTGTTGCAACTCTGTCATGGGCCCCAGTGACTGAACCTTCTTCAAAATGAGTGACCCAGTGACTCATCTTTCTCTGTGATCATTGCTCTAGTAACTTATCCTTCCAATGATAGGCCCTCCTCAATAATATGTGGACTAGTTGCTGTGTTTCCTCTCTGATGGAAACCTCAGAGTCTAGCTCTCCTTTGTGATGGGTGGCCTAGAAACCAGTCCTCCTCAGTTATGGGTGCCTCTGTGTCTACATGACCACTGTTATGGATGCCCAAGTTACTGGACTTCCTCTGTGATGAAGGCCCTAGTGAATAGTCCTCCTGTGTGATGGGTGCCCCAGTTACTGGACCTCCACTGTAACGTGTGCTCTAGTGACTGGCCTTCCTCTGTGATCAATGCCCCAGTGATTGGATCACCTTCATATGGGTGCCCCAGTGTTTAGACTTTCTCCGGGATTGGTACCTAAATTACTAGTCCTCATTTGTGATGGGTACCTCAGTGAGCATCCTTTCTCTGTTATAGGTGCCTCAGGTCTGAGCATCCTTCTAATGAGTACCACAGGGATTGGTACTCCACTGTGATGGTTACCTGAATGACTAGTATGCTGCTCTGGTAGGGTCCTAAGTGACCGTGCCTCCTCTGATAGGTACCCTAGTAATTAGCTCTCCTCTGTGATTGGTACAACACTGACGTTACCTCCTCTGTGATGTCTGCCTGAGTTAGTGGACCTCCTCTGCAATCAAGGAGCCAGTGACTGAGTCCTTCTAATGAATGCCCCAGTGACTGGCCCTCTTCTGTGATGTATACCTCAATGACTAGTTCTCCTTTGTGATAGGTGCCCCAGTGACTGTCTTTTCTCTATCATTAGTGCCCCAGTGAATGACCTTCATGTGTTGGTTACTCCAGTGACTATTCCTCCAATTTATGGGTGTGCCAGTTAATGACTTCCTCTGTGATGGGTGTCTCAGTGACTTACTTTTCTCTCTGATGGGTGCCCACTGACTGGTTCTCTACTGTGTTGAGTGTCACAGATAGTTGTTCTCTTCTGTGAGAGTGCTCCAATAATTACCCTTTACTATGATGGTTGTCAGAGTGACAGGCTTTCCTTCATAATGATAGCTACAGTGACTGGCACTTCTCTGTAATGGGAGTCCCAATGAGTATGCCTTCTCCAGATTGGGGGCACCTATGACTTGCCCACTGTTGGGAGCTGGCCACGGAGGCCCACTGGGCGTTAGGGATCAGGAAGGGCCATTGACCTCGAGATCACTAGGATGTGTTCGGGAGCTGTTGACCCATTCCCTCCCTTCTTTTCCATTTGGCACAAACTACCAAAAAAATCTCCAGCTGGCTCTAACAGAAAAATCCGAGACCGGAACATACACAGCTAACCTAGGAGTCTATTGTTCCCATTCCCCATGGCTTATGGTCTTTTGCTTTATCACAATGTAAGTTTGGCTTTGAGTCACATTGAAAAGCCTTAGCGCAGGTCACAGGTTCTCTTGATGCGACCTTTAGAAATCTATAGATATAGGTTTTAGAAAATAGTTTATATAGACTAAAAAAATTTAAATAACGATTTTATTATAGAAGTATGGTTAGTTCAGTTTGATTTAGGGGGGCCAGTGAAGTTTGAATTAGGCCAGTTGGTGCTAGGAGAGTATAACCATAACAACAATTGTTTTAATAAAAACTAGTTTAAATTAGAACATAATAGTAGAAGTTAATAATTCACTATGATGGTTTTGGGTTTAGACATTGAGTGATGTTATTTCAAGATGATATAGTTGTAATACAATTAAGGACACATAAAAAACTGGTTTGGGGAACATTAAGCTAGCATAAGATACAAAAAGACAATTTGTGGTTGTTCTTCCTCATGTTCTTCCTCATGTCCTTCCTTATGTATAAAAAACACTTGCTTGAGAGTGGGGCTGTCCTTTGCGCACCTGGACCTGTTCCTGTGAAAGACACATGCTACCTTTGTTTCCTGTGATGATGACTTTGCAGAGTTTGGGGATAAAAGCCCTGAGATTACACCCATTAAACAGCTTCTGGTCACTTGAACAGGAGTCCAGTCTCTTTCCTTCTCCCTCTTCTCTTTCTTTCTCTTTCTTTCTCCAGAATAATCACCGACGCTGCCACAGCTTCCAAGAGACTCCCTAAATCTCTCTACAGGGGCTGGCCCCCTGCAGCCCACCTTGTCGATGGGTTTCCCAGTGACTGATCCTTCTCCAAAATGGATGCCCAGTGTCTCTCCTTAACTTGTGATGAGTGCCCTAGTAACTTGTCCTCTGTGTTCAGTGACTCAGTGAATGGCCATCCTCCATAATGGGTGCCCCATTTACTGGTCTCCCCTGTGCCTCTGTGTCTAGCCCTCTTCTGATAGGTGGCCAAGAGACTGGTCCTTCTCTGTGATGTTTGCCACAGTGTCTCTCTTTCCTCAGTTATGGGTGCCCAAGTGATGGGTTATCCTCTGTGATGTATGCCCTGGTGACTAAGCCTCCTCTATCTTGGGTGCCCCAGTTACCAGGCCTCCTCTGTAATAGGTGCTGTATTACTGGCCCTATTTTGTGATCAATGCCACAGTGATTGGCCCTCCTTCAAATAAATGTCCCCGTTTCTGAACCTCCTCTGGGATGTTTATCTCAGTAACCACCTTTCCTCTGTGGTGTTCCAGTGACTGGCTCTTCTTTTCAATCGGTGTTCTGTGATCAGTTGTTTATTGTTATAGGTGTCACATTGACTGGCTATATTCTCTGATGAGTACACAATTTTTTAGCCTTCTTCTGTGATGTTTTCCAAAGTGACCAGCCCTTCTTGATAATGGGAGCTCCAGTGACTGACCTTCTTCAGGGAAGAGAGCCCTGGTGACTCGACCTCCTTAATAATGGAATATCTTGTGAAGGGCAACCTCTGTGATGTGTGTCCCAGTTACTGGCCCTCCTCCAAAATTAGTATCCCAATTATTTACGTTTCTCTCTGATAGCTGTCCTAGTATCTGACCCTCCTATGAGATGAGAGGCATAGTGATTGGCCCTCCTCCATAATAGGTGCCTCATTTACCATGTCTCCTCTGTGATCAGTGTCTCAGTGTTTAGGCCTCCTCTCTGATGGGTGCCCAAGAGAATGGTCCCCCTCTGTGATTAGTGCCTCTGTTGCAATCTGTTCTCTGTCCAGTGACTGGGCTTCCTCTGTGATGAATGCCCCAGTGACTGACCCTCTTCTGTGACTGGTGTCCCAGGGATTGGCCCTCCTTCAAGTGGGTGCTCCATTGTCAGGATTCCCTATTAGATGAGTGCCTTAGTAACTTGTCTTTCTCTGTGATGTCTTCTTCTTTGGTGAATGACACAGTGAGTAGTCCTCCTTTGTGACTGGTGTTTCAGTTACTGTTCCTTCTCCTAATGGGTGTCCCAGTAACTGACCCTCCTCTATAATAGGTGACCCAGTGAATGACCACATCTGTAACAGGTGTCTAAGTGATTGTGTCTTCTCTGTGATAGGTGCCTCTGTTAACATCTCCCCACCGTGATGGGTATCACATTGAATTTTTCTCCTCTCTGATTGTTGCCCCAATTACTGGTCCTCCTCTTCATCAAAGAACAAGTTACTGAGCCCTCCTAATGGGAGTCCCAGTATCTGTACCCCAGTGTCTGCCTCTCCTTTATGATGGTTGCCCCAGTGACTGGGTATTATCCATAAATGAATACCCTAGTTACTACCCCTCCTCTATGATTTATGCTCTCTTCTCTGGTTCTCCTCTGTGATATGTATTTCAGTGATGTGTCTCCTCTGTGATATATCTCGTCTGTGGTGGTTTCCTAGTGTCTGGGCCTCCTCTATAATTGATGCTCCAGTGACTGGCACTCATCCATAATGGTTTTCTTAGTGACTAACCATCATCTGTAATGCATTTTATATCAACAGGCATACTTGTGATGGGTGTCACAGTGCCTGGTCCTCCTCTAACCCATTTTCCAGTCTCTAGCCCTCATCTGTGATGGTTATCCAAGTGACTGGCCTCCTCCTTGTTGGGTTCTCCAGGGACTATACTTTCACTGTTGTGGGAGACCCAGTGAATGGCATCCTCTGAAATGGGTGCTCCAGTGACTCACTCTCCTCATTGGTGGGTTCCTGAACTGGTTCTCCTATGTGATGGGTATTGCAGTTACTGACTCCTGTGATGGGTTCACCAGTGATTAGCTTTCTGTGATGGTTGCCACTATGGCCTATCTTTCTTCATAATGGTAACTCCAGTGACTAACCCACTTCTGTGATGGGTATTCCAGTGACTGATCCTCCCCCAAAGTGGGTGCCCCAGTGACTCACCTTCATCTGTGATGAATGCCTTTGTAACTGGTCCTCCTCTGTGATGAGTGACACAGTGATTGCCCATCCTCCATAATAGATGCCCCATTTACTGTGTCTGTTCTGTAATGGGTTCCTCACTGCCTAGCCTTCGCCTGTGGTGGGTAGCCAAGAAAATACTCCTTCTCTGTGTTATCTGTGCCTCAGATATGGGTCATCCTCCCAGACACTGGTCCTCCTGTGTGATGGGTACCTTAGTGACTATATGACATAGGTTAGGGGTGCCCCAGTGACTAGGCTTCCGCTGTGATGGAGGCTCCTGTGATTAGCCCTTCTCTTTAATGGGTGCTACAGTTGCTGTTTTTTCTCTGTGATGGTGTCCAAGTTGCTGATTCTTCACTGAGATAGGTGCCTCCATGACTGGTCTGCCTCTGTGATAGATGCTGAAGTGACTGTGTCTCCTCTGTGATAGGTGCCCCATGATTAGCCCTCTTCTGTTGTGGGTGAAAAACTGACTAGCTTTCCTCTGTGATCTGTGGCCCAGTGACTGAGCCTCCTTATTGGTGCCCCTGTGACTAGTTCCTCTCCATAATGGCTGCTCCAGTGACTACCCCCCTCTGTGATGGGAGCCCCACTGACTGGCCCTCCTTTGTGATGGGTGTCACAGTGACTTGGCCTCCTCTATTATGTATGTCTCTGTGACAAGGCCTCATCTGTGATTGGTACATGAGTGACTAGTCGTCTAGTAACTGTGTCTCCTCTCTCAAGGGTGACACAGTGAAATTTCCTCCTCCATAACAGATAAATCAGTAACTGGATTTCTCTATGATTCATTCCCCAATGATTGGCCATCCTCTGTGATGGGTGCTGCAGTGTCTAGCACTCCACTATAAGAGATGTCCTAGTAACTGGATCTCTTCCAAAATGGGTGCCCCAGTGACAAGGCATTGTCTTGATGGGTTCTTCATTTCTGAGCCTCATTCATAATGGGTTCCCCCTATGACGGACCTTCTTCTGTGGTGGGTTTCCAGTGACTAGGCATTCTCCATAACAAGAGAACAAGAGCCTGGGCCTCCCATATGATAGATTCCCAAATAATTGGCCATACTCTGGGTTGAGTGTCCCATTAAAAGCACTATTCTATGATGGGTGTCCTAGTAAGTGAGCCTCCTCTAAATGGTTGCTCCAGGGACAGGCCCATTTCTGTGATGGGTGCTCCAGTTTCTGGGCCTCCTCCACAATGGTTGCCCCAGTGACTGTTCTTCCTCTGTGATGGATGTCCCTGTGATTGTGTCTTCTCCATAATACATGCTTCAGACTGGGCCTCCACTGATTTGTGTACCAGTGATAGACTCATCTCCAGATTAGATACCTCTGTGATTAGGATTCCTTTATGTTGGGTGTTCTAGTAACTCAGCCTCCTGAATAATTAGTTTCCCAGAGATTAACCTTTCTCTCTTGTTGGTTCCTCAGTGATTTGCTCTCCTCTGTTATGGGTGTTCCTATGAAGGTTCTTCTCTCTAATGATTGTCCCAGTGACTGGGCCCCCTTAATAATGAGTGCCACAAAGATTGACTTTGTTCCATAATGGGATCCCCAGAGACTGGTCCTCCTTCTTTATGGATGCCCCAGTGAATGGGCCTCCTCTGTGATTGGTACCTCAGTGACTGGTATTCCTCCATAATGGTTACCCCTGTGACTTCTCTGCGATGGGTGTCCCACTTACTGACCTCCTCAATAATGTGTGATTCAGTGATTAACTCTCCTTTGTTATGGCTTTTTTCATGCAATGTCCTCCTCCGTGATTGGTTGACCAGTGACTGGCCTGCCTCTCTAATGGGTGTCACAGTGGCACTTCTCCAAGTTTAGTGGCTTAGAGACTGACCCTCCTCCATGATGGATGGCACAGCAACAAAACCTCTACTGTGATGGATGTCCCACTGACTAGCCCTCCTCTGTGAGGCATGTCTTTGTGACTGCCCCTCCTTTTTTATGGGTGCTCTAGTGACTGGCTCTCCTGTTTGATATGTGCCCCAGTGACTGGAACTCGTCTCTGATGGTTGTCTCAGTGTTTATCCCTCCTCGATACTTTGTGCCCCAATAACCAGCTCACCTCTGAGATGGGTGACCAGTGACTAGCCCTCCTCGAAAATTGATGCCACAGTGACTCATTCTCTTCTTTGATGTTTTCAGCAGTTACTGGCCTTTCTCTGTGATCAATACCACAGTAAATGGCCCTCCTCATATTGGTGCCCCAGTGACTGACCTTCCTCCATAATGGTTTCCTCATGGATTACCCTTCTCTGTGATGGGTGCTCATCTTACTGGGTCATCTCCATAATGATTGCCCCAGTGACTGGCTCTCTTTTGTGATGGGCTTCCCAGTGACTGGGCCTCCTTCACAACGTGTGCCCAAGTGACTGAACTCCACTGTGATTTGTGCCCCAGTGGGGTGCCTTTGTTTATTATGGGTGCTATGGTGACAAACTCACATCTATGATGGTGTCACAGGGAGTAGGTCTCCTCCAAAATGAGTGCCCCAGTGACTGGGCATCTCTGAGATTGGTGTTTCTATGACTGTCAATTTTCTGTAATGGGTGCCACAGTGATTAGCCTTCTTTTATGATGAGTGTTCTCATAATCTGGCCTCCTTCAAATGGGTGGCCCAGTGACTGGTCTTCCTTTGTAATGGATGTTCCAGTTTCTGGACCTCCGCCATAATGAATGTCCATATGACTGGTTTTCTCCAAAATAGATGTTCCATTAAGAGTCTCTACTGGGATTGGTGCCTCAGTGATTGGCCATCCTCCAAATTGGATGCCCCAAGGACTTGCTTTCCTCTATGATATGTGTCTCAGTGGTTGCTTATTGTCTATGATAGATACCCCAGTGACCGAGTATTCTCTATTCTGAGAAAAAATGCCTCAATGTTTGATCTTCTTCTGTAATGGATATCACATAGATTTTTACTTTCTCTATGATGGATGCACCAGTACTGACCCTCCTCTGTTATGGGATCCCAATTTACTAAGCCCATCCTAATTGGCTCTCTCCACACTGATATATGCCTTAGGGATCGGCCCTTGTCTGTGATGTATGACTTATTGACTTAGTCTTCTTTGTTGTAAGAGCCCCTGTGACTGGCTCTTCTCTGTGATTGGTGCCCCAGTGATTGGCTCTCTTCTGTGTTGGTTGTCTCAGTGTCTGAACGTCCTCACTGAGGAGTGCCCAAGTGGGTAGACTTTTTCTGTGGTGGATGCCCCAGTGATTGGACCTCCAATGTGATGGGTGCCTCAGTGACTTGCCCTAACCCATAATTAAGACCATAGTGACTAGACCTTCTATGTGATGGTTGCCTAAGTGTGTGACTCTCCTATGGGATGGGTGACCCAGTTACTGACTCTCCTCTGTGATGATTGCCCCAGTAACTGGTTCACATCCATAATGCATGCCTTAAAGACTATTCCTCCTCTGTTTTGATAGCCCCAGTGCCCTACTCTCCTCTGTGATGTGTGTTCCAGTTACTGGACCTCCTCTGTGATACATTCCCCCAGTGACTGGCCCTTCCCTAATAGCTGCCCTCCTTTATGATGGGTGCTTTAGTGACTGTCTCTTCTCTGATTTGGGTCCCTCATGGACTTACCCTCTTCTGTGATCAGTTACCCAGTGACTGGTTCTTGTCTGTAATCAGTGCCCCCCGTCAATGGTCCCCTTCTCTGTTTAGTATTCTAATAACTGGTTTAAGTTTGCATTGGTGTCAGTGATTTGTGCTCCTCTTTAAAGTGTGTTCCCATAATTAGTCTTATGTGATGATTGCCCCAGTGACTAGCCCTTATTCATGATGGATGACTAAGTGATTGGTTCTTCCCTGTAATTAGTGCACCAGTGACTGGCCCTTCCCTGTGATGGGAACCCACTTACATTCCCTCCTTTGGGATGGGCGCCTCAGTGAGTCACTTCTATGTGAAGGGCTGTCCAGTGGCTGAACCCCCTCTGTGATGAGTGTCTCAGTTACTAGCATCTTCTGTGATAGTTGCTCCAGTGACCAATCCTCCTCTGTGATTAGTGCCCAAATGACTTGGTCTCCCCTAAAGTGGCTGCCCTCATTTTTGATGGGTGCTTCAGTGACTGTCTCTCCTCTGATTTGTGTCCTTCATGGACTTGCCCTCCTTTGTGATCAGCTACCCAGTGACTGGTTCTTGTCTGTAATCAGTGCCCCAATCACAGGTCCCTCTGTTGAATGTTCTAGTAACTGGTCTCCTTTTCGATTGGTGTCCTAGTTACAGGCTCTCCACTTTGATGGATGTGCTAGTGACTGACTTTCTCTGTGAGGGGTTCCCCAGTGACTGACTCTCTTCTGTGATCCGTGTCCCAGTAATTTACCTTCTTCTGTGATGGATGCCCTAGTGACTGGCCCTTTTCCATAATGTTTGCCCCAGTGACTTTGCAGTGTAAAATCAAGTTACTGTGCCTACTCCTTAATGGGTGCCCCCATAACTGGCCCACACGTGTGAGTCCTAATAACCAGCAGTCTTCCAAAATGGGTGCTTCACTTACCCTCCTTTGTGATGGGTATCCTATTGATTAGAACTCTCTAGTAATTGGTCCCCCAATGATTGTCCCTCTTCTACTGGATTCCCCAGTCTCTCTTCGGTACCAGAACTTTCCCTCTTCTGTGATGCGTGCCCCAGAGACTGGTCTTCCTCTCTGATGAGTGCCCCATTTACTGAGTGCAACAGTTACTGATCCTCCTGTGTGATGTTGGCCCCAGTGACTGACTCTCTTCTGTGATGTGTCCCTCAGTGATCTGTCTTCATCTGTAATGTGCTCCAATGACTGGCCCTTTTTTATAATGGTTGCCTGAGTGATCAGACATTCACTGTAATGAAAGTTTCAGTGACTGGGCCTCCTCCTTAACCAGTGCCCCATAAACTTGCCCACATCTGCGATGGGTGTCCCAAGGACTAGACATCCTACAAAGCAGGAGCCCCAGTGACTGGCTCTTCTCTGTGATTGGCGGCCCAATGACTACCTTTTATTATGAATGTTTTATTGACTAGCCTTCTGTGATGTGTCTTCTAAAGAGTGACTCTCTTCTGTGATGTGTCTTTCAGTGACTGGCTCCTTTCTCTGATGGGTGTTCCATGATTGACTTTCCTTGGTAATTGTTGCCCCAGTGACCAACCTTATCCATAATGTGTGCCCCAGTGACTGGCCCTCTTCTTAGTTGGGTGCCGCAATGTCTGTTAATTTACTGTGATCTGTCACTCCAGTGACAGATCTTCCTCTATGATTAATGCCCCAGTGAATGGGTCTTCTCTATAATTGGCACTCCAGTAACTGACCCTCCTCTATAAGGGGTGACCTAGTTATCAGACCTCCTCTATGATTTATGTTTTGGTAACTGGGCCTCCCCAATAATGGGTGTTCCAGTTACCAGACCTCCTTCATTTGGGTGCCCCAATTACTGGTTGTCCTCTGTCAGGTTGTTCCAGTGAGTGGCTCTCCTCCATAATGATTGACCCACTTACTAGCCCTCCTCTGCTATTGGTGTTCCACATTCTGGGATTCCTTATAATTAGTGACCCAGTTACTGGCCCTTCTTTGTGATGAATGCCTCAGTGACTGAGCATCCTCCATAATGTGTGACCTAGTTACTGGCCCTCCTGTGTGATTGGGGGCCCCTTGAATACCCCTCCTCCTTCTGTGATGGGTGTCATGGTGATGGGGCCTCTTTCATAAGGGGTGCCACAGTGATTGTGTCTCTTGTGTGATTGGTCTTCCAATGATTAGCATCCTGTGATGGATAACTCAGCGACTAGGCCTCTTCTGTTATGAGCGTCCTAATAAATGGGACTCCACTAAAGTGTGTGTCACAGTAACTATTCCTCCTCTGTGATGGGTGCTCCAGTCTCTGGGGTGCCTCCTTAATGTGTGCCCCAGTGATTGGCCCACCTCTTTGATAGGTGTCTCAGTGATTGGGCCTCCTCCATAATTGGTTCTCTATTGATTGGGCCTTCTTTGTGATTAGTGCCACATTAATGCCATCCTCCAAATTGGAACTACAAGCTGGAACTACAGGCGCGCGCTACCACACCCGGCTAATTTTTTGATTTATTATAGAGATGAGTTCTCACCAAGTTGCCCAAGTGTGTCTTGAACCCACGGGCTCAGGCAATGCACTCACCTCAGCCTCACAAGGCACGGGATTACAGGCTGAGCCACTGAACCTGGTAAATTTTTTGATTTATTGTAGAGATGAGGTCTCACCAAGTTGCCCAGGTGGGTCTTGAACCCGGGGGCTCAGGCAATTCACTCACCTCGACCTCACAAATCGCAGGATTATAGGCTGAGCCACCGAGCCCAGCCCTCTGATAGTTGTTCCAGTGACTGGCCCTTCTCTTCTATGAGCTACTCAGTGACAGGGTCTCCTCTCTGATGGGTGTCCCAGTGACTGGGTCTCCTCTGTGATTGGGGCCTCAGTGGTTTGCTGTCCTCTGTGATGAGAGCCTCGAGAACATTCCTTCTCTGTGTTTGGGATCTCATTGTCTAGCACTCCTCTATGATTGGTGATTCAGTAACTGACTCTCCTCTGTAATTGGTGACTTAGTGACATGCCCTCATCTGTGATGGCTAACTCAGTTACTGGCATACTCTGTGATAGGTACCTCAGTTACTATCCCTCCACTGTTATTAGCTTCCCAGTGACATGCCTACTCTGTGATGGGTGATCCAGTGAATTGCTCTCCTATGTGATGTGTACTCCAGTGACTACCTGTCCTCTATACTAAGTGTCCTAGTGAGTGATTCTCTTCTATGTGTGCCCCAGTTATTAGTCTTACTACATAATGGCTGTTTCAGTGATGGTCTTCCTCTTAGATGGGATTTCTTGTGACTGAGACTCCACCATAATGAATGCCTCAGTGACTAGTCCAATTCTGGGTTGAGTAACATCATGAATGGTCTTCCTCTGTCATGGAAACACGGCCCTCCTCCATAGTTGGTGCCTCGATTACTGGTTTTCTTTTTTTATGGGTGTTTCAGTGTCTAGCCCTTTGTGATAGGTACCCAAGATAATTTTCTTCCGCTGTTATGGGTTCCTCAGTGACTACAAAGCTTCTTATGGGTGTCCAAGTGATTGGTCTTGTTTCATGATGGGTACCCCAGTGAACAGTCCTCATCTATCATGTGTCTCAGTAACTGGGTCTCCTCTGTGATGGGTACTCTGGTGACTAGCCCTTCTCTGTGATTAACGCCCCAGTGATTGTCCCTCCTCCTAATAGGTTCTCCAATGACTGGATCTTCTCTGGAATGGTTGCCTCATGTATTATTCTTCATCTGTGATGGGTTCCTTGCTGACTGTTTTTCTCTGTGATTGGTGCCCAAGAGACAAGCCCTTTTCTGTGATGGATGCCCCAGGAATGGGTCTCCTTCTAATTGAAGCCCCATGACTAACCCATCTTAGAGATAGATGCCTCGTGACAGACCCTATTCTCTTATGTGTTCCCCTGTGACTGACCATTGTGATGGGTACCCGGTGACTACATCTCTTCTGAAATGGGTCACCCAGTGACTGGCACTATTCTAGGGATGTGTGCACCAGTGACAGGCACTCCTCTGTAAAAAAATGCCCTAGTGACTGACCTTTGTAGTTGGTGTCCAGTGACTAGCTTTTCTGTGTGATTGCAGCCCCAGTGACTGGTTCTGCTTCATATTGGATGCCTCAGTGTCCAGTCCTCATCCATGAGAGGTGCTCCAGTCATTGTGCCTCCTCAGTGAGTTGTGTCCCAGTGACTAGATCTTATCTATAATGAATGGTCTTGTAATTAACACCTCTCTGCTTGGTGCCATCTTGACAAGTTCTCTTTTGTGATTGAGTGCCTTAAGGGTATGGCTTTCCAGTGTGGTGAGTGGCACAGTGACTGGCCATCATTTCATGGCTGTCTTAGTGACTAACCCTTCCCCATGAGGAGTACCCCCATGACTGGGCTCTTTGTGATGGGTTCCCAATTTACTGACCCCTCTGGTGATGGGTTCCCCATTGACTGGTCCTCCTCTGATATGGGTGCCCCATTACCTGTGTCAACTCCATAATGGGTGACCAAGTAACTGGTCCTCCTAAGAGATGGGTGCTCCAGTGAATGACCTGCCTTTGTGATGGTTGTCCTAGTGACTGGTTCTCCTCCATAATGGGTGCAAAGTGACTGGCCCTTCTCTGTTATAGGAGACACAGAGACTAGCTGTCCTTTGTAATAAATGTCCCTGTGAAGGGGTCTCCTCCTTACGTGTGCCCTAGTGATTGATCTGTGATGAGCGCCTCAGTGATAACCTCTCCTCTGTGATAAGTGCCCAGTGACTGGCTCTTCTGTGAATTGGGTGTCTCAGTGACAGGCTTTCCTTCATGAAGGTTGTCATAAAGATGGCTCTCCAATGTCTTGCACACTGTGATGGATGACAAAGTGACTACTCCCCTTTTGTGGAGGGTGCCTCAGTTGGCAGGCCCTACTTGCGATAGGAGTCTCAGGAAATAGCCCTTGTGACTAGACTTACACTGTGTTTGGTGCCCTAATGACCATCTTTCCTCCGTGTTGGGTGTCCAAGCAACTGGTTCTCCTCTGTGATGGTTGACTCAGTGACTGAGCCTCTTCCATAAGGGGTTCACCAGGTACTGGATCTCCATAATGGGTACCTCTGCGATTGACATTATTCCATTATGAATGCCACATTGACTACCCCTCCTCTGTGATGGGTTTTCCAGTGATTAGCCCTTGTCTGTGAGTGATGCCCTGTGACTGGCCAAACTCTGTGATGGGTGCCATAGTGACTGATCTCTTTTCTTATGGCTGTCCCAGTGACCACCACTACTAAGTGATGTGTAACCTAGTGACTGTACTTCCTTTGGGATGGGTGCCCAGGTGACTGTCCCTGTTATGTGATTGCTGTCCCATTGACAGACTCTCTTCTATGATGAGTGTTTCAGACAGTACACCTTCTCTGTGATGGGTGCCCCAGTGCCTGCTCCTCCTTTCTGATAAGTGCCCTAAGTGATTGCCCCTCCTTCATGATTGAAGCCTCGGTGAATAGTCCTTCTTTCTGATGGGTGCACAGTGGAGAGTCCTTCTCTGTGATGACTGCCCAGTGACTATGCCTCCTCCATGTTTATTACCTCAGTAACTGGCCCTCTTCTGTGATGGGTGTCCCAGTGACTAGTTATCTTCTGTGGTGAATGCCTTTGTGAATGGCCCTTCTCTGTGATGAGTGTCACATTGATTTGCCCTGATCTGTGATTGGTGCCTCAGTTACTATTCCTCCTTTGTGATGGGTGCCTTAGTGTATGGATCTCCTGTGTGGTGAGTGGCACAGTGACTGACCCTCATTTCATGGCTATCTTAGTGACTTAAGACAGTGACTCTTCCTCCACTGTGATGGGTGTCTCAGTGATTATCCTTCTGTGATCAGTTCCACTGTTGTTGACCCTCCTCCACTATGGGTTTCCCTGGAATTTGGTCTCATCTCTGATTACCCAGTGACTAGCCCTCATCTGTGATAGCTGTTCCACTTACTGGGACTCTTTCATAATGGGTATCCCAGTGACAGGAGGTCCCTTTGATTGGTGCCCCAGTGAATATCCCACTTCTGTGTTGGGTATTACATTGACAGAGCCTCCGTCATAATTGGTTCCTTAGTGACTGCCCCTCCCTTGTGATTGGTGATCCAATGATTTGTCTTCTTCTGTGATGGGTGGCACAGTGATTAGCCCTCTTTCGGTTGGATGTCCTAGTATCTGGACCTACTCCAAAATTGTTGTCCCAGTGAGTAGCCCTCCTCTTTTTTTTTTTTTTTTTTTTTGAGTTGGAGTCTCACTCTGTCACCCAGACTGGAGTGCAGTGGCCACTCCCGGCCACTGCAGCCTCTACCTGCTGGGTTCCAGTGATCCTTCTGCCTCAGCCTTCCAAGTAGCTGGAACTACAGGCACGTGCTACCACATCCAGTTAATTTTAGATTTATTGTAGAGATGAGGTCTCGCCAAGTTGCCCAGGCGGGTCTCGAACCCGCGGGTCTCAAACCCACAGGCTCAGGCAATACACTCACCTCAGCCTCCCAAAGGCGCGGGATTACAGGCTGAACCACTGAGCCCAGCTAGCCCTCCTCTTGATAGTACCCTATTTTTTGGGCTTTCTCTGTGATGGGTTCCCCAGTTACTGGTCTTTCTATGTGATAGTTGTCCTAATGACTGGGCTTCCTTCATCATAGGTGCTCCATTAACTGGACCTCTTTTGTGATTGGTGACCCAGTGACAGACTCTACTCCAAATTGGGTGCCCGAGTGACTAACCCTGCTTTTGATAGACGATCCAGTAGCTGGGACTCTTTCATAATTTGTGTCCCAGTGACTAACTCTCCTATTTGACAAATGCCCCAGTGACTTGGCCTCTTCTATAATGGGTGCCCAATGACCTGCCCTCATTTTTGGTTGGTGCCCCACTGACTGGCTTTTCTCTGTAATAAATGCCCCACTGACTGATCCTCCTTTGTGATGTGTGCCCAGTTACTAGATTTTCTTTTTTATCATTGCCTCAGTGACTGTGTCTCAAACATAATGGCTGCCACAGTGTCTAGACCTCTGCTATTTTTGGTGCCCCAGGGACGGTGCCTCCTCTTTGAGTGGTGCCACAATGGCAAGATCTCCTCTGTGTGGTTTCCTCAGTGACAGTCACTTCTCTGTGATGTTTGCACCATTGACTAGCCTTCCTCTATGATGGGTTCCTCCATGATGGTTCTGCTCTGTGATTGATGTACCAGTGACAAGATCTCCTCTGTCATCAAGACACTAGTTTCTGACTCTCCTCTATAATCAGTGCTGGAGTGACTGACCCTCAGCTGTGAAGCATACACCAGAAACTGGCCTCCTTTGTGATGGCAATGACTGATACAACATTGCTATGGGTGTACCAGTCACTGGACTTATCTGTGATTAGTGCCCCAATAGACTCCTCTCCTCTGTGATGGGAGATCCAGTAACTTACTTCCACCTGTGACGGGTTTCCTAGTGATTGGCAGTCTTATGTGATGAGTGCCCAAGTGATTGTCATTCAACTGTGATGGATATCTCAGTTACTGACTGTGGCATCCATAATGGGTGCCACAGGAATGACCCTCCTCTGCGATGATAGATCCAGTGACATGTCTTTCTCCATAATGGATTACTCATTGACTAGCCCACCTCTGTGAGGAATGTCCGTGAATGTGACACGTCTATATGGGTGCCAAAATTACCCACCCTCTTTTGTGATGTGTACCCTATTGACTAACCCTCCCATAGTGATGATTGCCCAGTGATTGTCTCTCTGTTATTATGGGTGCTCCAGTGACTGCCTCTCCTTAGTTTTGTGTGCCCAGAAAATGACTATCTAGTATGATGGGTGCCCCAGTAAATGGCCTCCATAATGGATGTCTGAGTGACTGACCATACTCTTTGCTTGTTACCTCACTGACTGACCCTCCTCTGTGTTTGCTGCTCCAGTGACTGACTCTCCTGTGTAAATTGTGCCCCATTGACTGCCCTTTACCTGTGATGGGTTCCTCAGTGGGTAGCCTCCTCTGCTATTGGTACCCCAGAGACTATATGATGAGTATGATGAGTGCCCCGATGTCAAGGTTTTCTCTATCATCAGTGAAACTGTTCCTAGATCCCCTCAGCGATGTGTTTCCATTGACTCCACCTCCTCTGTGATGGGTTCACAGTGACTGAACATACTTCATGATCAGTGTCCCAACATTTGGCTCTCCTAATAAAGAGTGTCCCAGTGGCTGGGACTTTTTTGCAGTTGGTGCCTCAGCTACTGAACTTACTCTGTGATTGGTACCTCAAAGACTGGGTCTCCTCTGTGATTTTTTCCCAGGTGACCCACCCACCACTGTGATGGGTCCCCTAGTGACTGTGCCTCCTCCTGACACATGATCCGTGAGAGAATTTCTTCTGAGATGTGTCTCTGTAACTGGCCCTCCTCTGTGATAGTTGCACCAGTGACTGTTTCTCCTCTGTGATGAGTGCCCCAGTGACTAGCCCTCCTCTATAACTCATGCCCCACTCACTTGCACTCCTCTGTAATTAGTGTCTAAACAATTAGACTTCTGTGATTTTGGCCCCAGTTACTGACTTTTCTATTTGATGAATGCCAGAGTGAGTAGCCCTCCTCTGTGACTAGTGTTCCAGTGACTGGCTCTCTTCTGTGATGAGTGCCCCAGTGACTGACTCTTTTCTGTGAATGGTGCACCAGTGAATGACTCTCCACTTTTTTGCATGTACAAGTGACTTTTTCTCCTCTGGCATGTGTGTCTTAGTGACAGACTCTCTTCTATGATGGGTTTCACAGTGGTTGGGCACCCTCTGTGATGAATCCTTCAGTTACTGGGCCTCCTCTCTGATGGGTGCCCTAGTGATTGGCCCTCATCCTTGATTTGGGTCCCACTGATTAGGTCTCCCTTAAAATGGCTGCCCACTTGACTGGACCTCCTCTGTAATTGGTGTTCCAGTGAATGACTCTCCTCTTTGATGCCTCAGTGAAGGTCCCTCCTCTGCCTTGGGTGCTACATTGACAGGCCCGCCTGTGTGATCAGTTTCCCAGTGACTGTCTCTAATATGTAAACTGTGCCCCAGTAACTTGCCCTCGTTTGTGATGGACATCCAAGTGACCTGCCTCTTCTGTAATGGGTTCCCCAGTGACTGACCTCCTTTATAATGGTTGCCCCATTGATTAGCCCTCCCCATGAATGTGTTATGGAATCCCTAGTTACTGGTCCCACTGTGATGGGTGTCCCAATAACTGGAAATCCTGCAAAATTGGTGCCCCATTTACTGAACTCGTCTGTGATAACTGCAGTGATAACCCTCTTCTGTGATGGTTATTCCTATGACTGGCCCTCTTCTGTTATGTGTGTCTTTGTGACTGGTCCTTCTTTGTGACAGGTGGCCTCTCACAACTGGCCCTCCATCATATGGGTACCCCAGTGAATAGCTGTGTTCTGTGATGAGTGCCCAATTTTCTGGCTTCCTCCATAATAGATGCTTTTTGACTGACCAACCTCAGTGATGGGTGCCCAAGTGTCTGGCCCTCTTCCAAATTGTGTGCCCCAATGACTAGCCCTACTCTGTGATGGATGTTCCAGTAACTGGACCTCCACCATAATGGGTGCCCCAGTGACTGACTCACTTCTGTAATGGGTCCTCCTTTATAATGGGTATTCAAGTGAAAGACCGTCCTTTGTGAATGATGCCCAAGTTACTGGACCACCTATCTTAAAAATGCCCCAGTGACTGATCGTGCTTTATGATGGGTGCAACAGTGACTAAGTTTTCTCAGTGATTGCTGCCCTAGTAACTGTGTCTTCTACACAAAGCTTGCCACAGTGACTATCCTTTTCTATTCTTGGTGATTCAGGAGCTATGCCTCCATAATTTGTGCCCAGTTATTTGTCCTCCTCTACTTTGTGTGCCCTTTGTGATGAGTGTTCCTGTAACTTAGCCTTTTATATATTTTGTGCCCAGTGATAAGTCCTCCTTTGTGATGAGTGTCCCAGGAATGGCCCTTTTCAGTGATGGGTGCCCCAGTGACTGGCACTGCTCTGTGGTGGTGGTCTCAGTGAATGGTCCTTCTACATTATGGATGACCCTGTGAGCAATAATCTCTGTTATTGGTGCCCCATTGTCTAGCCAACCTCTGTATTGGGTATTCCAGAGACTGGTCTTCCTTTCTAATGTGTGCCTCAGTGACTAACTGACCTCTATGATGGGTTCTCAAGTGACTGGGTTTCTTCTGCCATAGGTGCCCCAGTGACTAGACGTCCACTGAGATGATTACTCCAGCACCAAACCACCTTTGTTATGAGGACACCAGTGCCTCTTCCTTCTCTGTGATCAGTGTTGGATCCTCCTGTAAATGGGTGCCCCAGTTGATGGACCTCTTTTAGGATGGGTGCCTTACTTATAGTTCTTCCTCTATTATGGGTTAATCAGTGACAGGATGTTCTCAGTGATGGGTGTTCAAGTGACTAACTCCTCTGAAATGAGTACCCCAGTGACTGGGCTTCCTCCTAATCATTGCCCCAGTTACCTACCCTACTCTGTGATTGGAGCCCCAGCGACTGAGATCTACTACTACATGCCCTGATTACTGGCCCTCGTCTGTGATGTATGTCTCAGTTACTGGGCTTCTTTTGTGATAGGAGCACCAGTGACAACCCCACGTCTGTGATGGCTACCTAGTGACTGGTTCTCCTCCATGATGGTTGTCCCAGTAACTGGAATTCCTCTCTGATGAGTGTCCCAGTGAATAATCTTCTTCTTTGAAGGATGTCCCAGTTATTGGCCTTTCTCTATAATATGTGTCCCAGTGACTGGCACTCATCTGTGATGGGTGACACAGTGACAGGCCTTCCTCTGTTTCAGTTCCCCAGTCAATAGCCTGTATCTATAATAGATGCCTTGGTGACTAGCCCCCCTCTGTGACTGATGCCCCAATGTCTGGCTTTCCTCTGTGATGGTTGACTCAGTGACTGAGCCTCCTTTATGATGGGTTTCCGAGTGACTGGTCCGCCATTGTGCTAGGTGTTTCAGTCATGGCCCCACTCCAAAAGATATGCACCAGTGACTGGTCCTTGCCTGTGATTGGTTCCCCAGTGACTGGTCTTAATATGTGATGGGTGGCCCAGTAACTAGCACTGGGTGCCCCAGTGACTAGTCTTAATATATGATGGGTGCCCCAATGATGAATGTTCCAGTAACTGGGCCTCTTCCAAATGGGAGCCTCAATGTCTGGGTCTCCTCTGTGATTACTGATCCAATTACTGGCCATCCTCTGTGATGGGTGCCTCAGTGATTAGCCCTCTTCTATGATGTGTGCGCTTGAAGAGCGCCACCTCCAGAATGAGTGTGCCAGTGACTAGCGCTCCTCTGAGAGGCTGTTCCAGTACTTGGGCCTCCTCTATAATTGGTGCCCCATTGACTTGACCTTTTCTGAGATGAGTGCCTCAGTGAATGACTTTATTCACTGATGGATGTCCCATTGACTGCTTCCACTCTGTGATAAATGCCCCATAGACTGTTTCTTCTCAATTATGGGTGTTCCAGTTTGAAGGTTTCCTCTGTGATAGTTGCCCTAGTGACTGGGTATTCTACATAATGGGTGCCAAAGTGACTAGCCCTTCTCCACTATAAGTGCCTCAGTGACTGTGCCTCCACGGTGATTTGTGTCTCAGTAACTGAACTTTCTCTATATTTGGTGTCCTCCTCTGTGATGGGTGTCCCAGTAACTTGGCTTTCTTCATATGGGATGCCCCTGTGAAAAGCTTTCATTGTTAAGGGTGTCACTGTAACTGTCCCTTTCTTGAGATATGTGCCCCAGTGGCAGGCCCTCCTCTGTGATGGCTGTTCCAGTGACTAGTCCTCATCCATAATGGGTACCCAGTGACTGGCCCCCCTCTGCTAGGTGTGCCAAAGTGACTAACCCTCCTATGTGTGGGTGTCCCAGTGACTGGATATCCTCTGTGAGTGGTTCTCCAAGCAATGCCCAACTCTGTGAAGGGCGTTCTGGTCACTGGCTGCATTCAGTTAGGAATGTCCAATAACTTCCCCTCCTCTGTGATGGGTGCCCAAGTGAATGGTCATCAACAGAAATGAGTGTCTTAGGAACTTCCCTTCCTCTTTGATGGACCCCCCAGTGACTGAATTTCCTCTGAATGCCTGCCTCAGTGACTGGCCCTCCTCTCTAATGTGTACCCCAGTGACTGGACCTCCTCTATGATTATGTCCCCAGTGACTGGCTCTCACCCTAATATAGGGTGACTGTCCATCCCTAGTCATTGGTGACTCATTGACTGACCTTCCTTTGTGATCAGTGCTCTACTGACTGACTTTTGTTTGTAATCCATGCCCCAGTGACTGCCCCTTATATGTGGTGGACACTCCAGTGTCTTGCCTCCTCTGTACTGTTTTGTCCAATGACTAGCCAGCCAATGTCATGGGATTGCCAGTGACTGGCCTCCTCTATGATGGGCAACCTAGTCGTTGGCTCACTTCAGTGATGGTTTCTTTAGTGTTTGACTCCCTTTGGTAATAAGTGTCACAGTAACAGGCACTCTTATGTGATGGTTGCATCAGGGATTAGTCTTCTGTGATTTTTCCCCTTTGACTTGCCTTCCTCCTGCAGGGTAACCTAGCAACAGGCCCTCCCTTGTGATAGATGTCACAGTGATTGGGACTCTTCCATAATGGATACCACATTGTCTAGTACACCACTCTTCTGGGTGTCACAGTGACTGGTCCTCCTCCAAAATGTGTGGCCAGGAGTCTTGTCCTTTCCTGTGATGGGTGCTCTAGTAACTGATCCTCCTCTGTGATTGAAACCCTAGTGAATGATGCCTCCTAATGGGTGTACCATTGACTTGCCCTCCACTGTAATAGGTGCCTCAGAGTGTGACAGTCTTCTGTGATAGGCTACACAGAGACTAGTCCGTGTAGGGTGGCTGTGATGGCTCAGCGAATTTCTGGCCTCTATTATGGGTGACACAGTTATTGTGCCTCCTCTGGTATAGGTCCCCCAGTGAGTAGCCTTCCTCTGTGATTGGTACAATGACTTTGCCTCCTCTGTTATGGCTGCCCAAGTTAGTGGCACTCCTCTAGGGCAAGAGCCCATGACTGAGCCCTCCTAATGAGTGACCAGTGACTGACCTTCCTCTGTGATGGATGCCTCAGTGACAACCCACCTTAGAGATGCATGCCTCTGTGACTGATTATCCTTTGTGATGGGTGCCACAGTAACAGACTCTTCTCTGTGATGGGTGCCCCAGTGACTGGCTGTCCTCTGATGGTTGTCCCATTGTAATGCTTTCTTCAATGATGTGTACTACAGTGACTGGTATTTCTCTATACCATTTGCCCATTGACTGACACTCCTCTGTGATCAGCACCTCAGTGACAGAACCTCAGCCATAATGGATGTCTTACTGTCTGACTCTGCTCTGTGCCAGGTGTCCCAGTACCAGACTTTGCTCTATGTGTGTCACAGTTACTGACTCTCCTTTGTGATGTTTGCCACAGTGACTGGGGTTTCCTCCATAATGGGTTCCCCAATGACCAGCACTCTATTATGGATGTCCCTGTGACTGGTCCTTCTCTGTGACTGAAGGCCCAGTGTCTGGCTCTCCTCTGTGATGTGCATCTCTGTGACTGGTCCTCCTCTATAACATGTCCCCCAGTGACTGATATTCCTCTGTGATCAGTGCTTCAGTAACAGAACCTTCTTCATAATGGATGTCCTAGTGGCTGGCTCTCCTCTATTATGACAGCTCTAGTAATTTGTATTCCTTTGTAATTATTGCCCCACCGTCTGGCACTAATGTTGACCCATTGTCTAGTCCTTCTCTGTGATGGGTGTCCCACTTCATGGGCCACCTCAGTAATGAGGGCCCCTGGGGAAATTTCTCATTTATTATGGACATATCCATGAATGGTCGTCCTATGTGATGGTTGCCCCAGTAACAGTTCTTCTTCTGTAAGTGACATCCCAGTGAGTGACCTTTCTCCATGTTCATTGAGTGATTGCCCCTTTTCCTTGATAGGTGCTATAGTAACAAGACCTCCTCTGTTATGAGTGTTATAATGATTAACAATCCTCTGTGATTCATCCTTTTGTGACTGGTCCCCTTGTTTGATGGAACCACTGTACTGTCCATGATTTCTGATGACTGCCACAGTGACTGCTGTTTCTCTGTTATTGATGTCCAAATGACTGTTTCTCCTATGTGATGGGTGCCCTAGTGACTGGACCTAATCTCTTATGGTTGTCCAGGGAATAGCCCTCCTAAAAACTTGTGCTCAGTGACTATCCCGCCTCTGTGATGGGTGACAAGTGACTGTCCCTCCTGCAAAATTGGTGCCCAAGTGACTCGCCCTCCTCTCTGATGGGTGCACCAGTGATGTTCCTTTCTCTTTGACTGATGTCTTAGTTACTAGGTTTCCTACATATTAGTGCCACAGTGACATGCCCACCTGCATTATGGGTGCCCCTGTGACTGTAACTCCTTTTTTATTTTTGCTCCTCCATAATGACTACCCCATTTAAAAGCCTTTCTCTGTAATGTGTGTTCGTATTACTAAGCCTCCTTCATCATGGGTGCCCCAATGAATTGACCTCCCTTCTAAAGGGTGCCCTTGTGACTGGGCCTCCTCCATAATAAATGCCCCTGGTGCCTGTGCCTCCTCTGTACTTGGTGCCCAATGACTGGCCATTCTTTGTGATAGGTGTCACAGTGATTATCCCTCTTCTACGGTTTCATAGTAAAATAGCCTCATTTAAAATGAGTGACTTAGGCACTATCTCTCTTCTGTGATGGATGTCCCAGTACCTAAGTTTCCTCCATAATTGATGTCCCAGTGGACTAGTCCTCCTTTGTGATGGGTGACCCAATGACTGCTTTCTCTCTGCGATGGGTTTCCCAGTGACTGACTCTCCGCTGTATGGTTGTCCCAGTGAGTGACTCTCCTCTATAATGGATGCCCCAGTAAGTACTCTTCCTCTTTGATGTGTGCAACATACTTGGCCCTCCTCTTTATTATGTTCTCCATTGACTGGTACTCAACTTTGTTATGTGCCCTCATTGACTGTCACTTCTCTTTGATCAATGGTCCAGTGACAGATTTTCATCCATAATAGCTGCCTGTTGGGAGCCGGCCACAGAGGCCCACTGAGCATTAGGGATCAGGGAGGACTGTGGACCCGAGACCACTAGGATGCATATGGGAGCTGTTGACCCCATTCCCTCCCTCCTTTTTGGTGCTACAACCAGGAAGGCTCCTGTTGACTCTAACAGAGGACTCTGAAACCGGAATGAACACAACTAACTTGGGAGTCTATTGTTCCCATTTTCCATGGTTTATGGTTTTTGCTTTTAAACAATTTAACTTTGAGTCACATTGAGGAGTCTTAGTGCAAGTCACAGGTTCTCTTGATGTGATTTCTGAAATCTATAGATATAGGTTTTAGAAAATAGTTTATATAGTTTTAAAAAATGTAATTAACCATTTTGTTATAGAAGTATGGTTAGTTCAGTTTTATTTAGGGGGCCAGTGAAGTTTTAATTAGGCCAGCTGGTGCTAGGAGAGTATAACCATAGCAGCAATTGTTTTAATAAAAACTAATTTGAATTAGTACAGAATAGTAGAAGTTAATAATTCACTATGGTGGTTTCAGGTTTAGACATTGAGTGATGTTATTTCAAAATGATGTGTTTGTAATACAATTAAGGGCACATAAGAAATTGGTTTGGGGAACATTAAGCTAGCATAAGATACAAAAAGACAATTTGTGGTTGTTCTTCCTCATGTTCTTCTTTATGCATTAAAAAACATTTGCTTGAGAGTGGTGGGAGTTCTTTGTGTACCTGGACTTGTCCATGTGAAAGGAACATGCTACCTTTTGTTTCCTGTGATGATGACTTTGCAGAGTTTGGGGATAAAAGCCCTGGAATAACATTCAATAAACGGCTTCTGGTCACTTGAACAGGAGTCCAGTCTCTTTCTTTCTCCCCCCTTTCTTTCTCTTTATATCTATCCCTCCAGTTTAATCACCAACACTGCCTCACCTACCAAGGGACTCCCAATCTCCACAGGGGCAGGTCCCCCACAGATGCCCTAGTGACTAGCCCTTCTAAATAATTGGTACCCTTGTGACTGACTCTCCTCTGTGATGTTAGCTCCAGTGACAGAACCTCCTCTATAGGTGCCCCAATGACATCTCCTCCTCTATTTTGGGTGTCCCAGTAATGAGACACCCATTACTCATTTTTGGTGGGTGCTCCCGTATCTGGTTCTTTTCTGTGACATGCTTCACAGTGATTGGCTCTTTTCAGTTATGGTCATTATAGGGCCTCTTCCATAATGAATGACACAGTGACTGACCCTCCTTCTTTTGGAGAGCTCCAGTGACAGGCTGTCCTCTCTGATGGGTGTCTCAGAGTCTGCTCCTCTTCAGTTATGGGTGAACCAATGATTAGCTGTGATGGCTGAGTCTGACTGACTCTCCTCCATAATGGTTCTTCCAGTGACTGGACCTCATTTTCAATGGGAGTATCAATTATTTGGTTTCCTCCATTATGGGTCCCCAGTGAATAGCCAACCACTGCCTTGTATGTCCCAGTAACTGACTCTCCTCCCAAATGGTGCTCCTGTGACTCACCCTCCTCTATAATGTGTACTATATTAACTGGCTCACCTCTGTGATCAGTGTCCTAGTAATTGTCCTTCTTCTATAGTGGAAGTATCATATTGGCTTTCCTTTTGTAGGGAACTTCAGTGTCTAGACCTCCTGTGTGATGGGTGACCCAGAGAGTGGTGATGCTCTCTTATGGGTGCCTCAGTGGCTATCTGATAACAATTATGGGTGTCTCAGGGATTGGTCTTCCTCTGTTATGGGTGCCAAAATAACTAGCCCTCTCCTTTGATTGGTACCCCAGTTACTGCAGCTCCTCTGTGATGGGTTTCCCAGTGATTAGCCTCTTTCAAATGAGTGCTATAGTGTTTTGACCTCCTCTGGAATGGGCACCTTAATTACTAGCCCTCCTCTATGATGGGTGCCTCAGTGACTGGTAATCCTCTATGATGGGTGCTGAAGTGCCTAGCCCATATTGGTGATGGGTGCCCTTGTGTCCAGTCATCCCCTGATATGGGTTACCTATTGACTGGTCATCATCTGTGTGGGTGTCTCAGTATCTGACCCACATCTTGAGGTGCCTCAGTTATTGTGGTGCCTCATCTGTGATAGATACCCCATGACTAGGCCTCCACTGTGATGAGTACCTCACTGACTTTGTCTCCTCTCTGAGGGCTGCTCCTGTTACTGGCCCTCCCTGTGATGTGTGGCTCTGTGACTGGCTCGTTTATTTGACAGGAGCCTAAGTGACTGTAATGCCTCCTCTATGATAGTTGCCCCAGTAACTAGGCCTCTTTGATATTGGATATCACATAGAAGTTGCCTCCTCTGTAATGGCTGCCTCAGTTAATGCTCTTCTTCTGTGACCACAGCCTCAGTGTCTGGGCTTTTCCAATGGGTGCCTGGTCACTGGGCATTATCTATGATGGATGTCTCAGTGACAGACTGTCCTTTGTGTTGTATGCCTCAATGACTGGTTCTCCTTTGTTATATGTGCCCCAGTGACAGGCAATTATCTGTGTTGGACGATCCAGTAACTGATTCTTCCCTTTGAAGATTGTACCAGTAATGGACTCTTCTATAAAGTGGGTGACCAAGTAAGTAGCCTTCTTCTCTGGTGAGTGTCCCAGTTAATGGTCCTCCTCTATAATATGTGCCCCAGTGACTTGCACTTTCCTTTGATGAGTACCCCAATTTCTTCCCCCCCAAGTGATGGGTGCTTAAGTCACTGACCCTCTTCTGTAATGGGTAACACAGTGACTATCCCTCATCCATAATGGATTCCATACTGACTACACCTCTTCTGTAACTGGTGCCAAAGTGTCTGGCTTTCCTCTGTAATGTGTCCCAGTGACAAACTCTTGTTGGTAATGATTGTCCCAGTGACTGGGCTTTCTCCATAATTAGTGCCTCAGTAACTGCCCCTCTTCTGTTATGGGTTCCCCAAAGACTGGTCTTCTTCTATGTTGTGTGTCCCAGTGACTTGCTCTTCTCAGTGATGTTTGCATTAGTGAGAGTTTCTCCTCCATAATTAATGCCCCAGTGACTGACCTCCTCTATTATGCATGCACCAGTTACTGCCTCTGCTGTGATGGGTGTGTCAGTGATCCTCCTCTGTGATGGATACAAAAACTAATTTCCCTGCTCTGTGTTGGCTGCCCCATTGCCTGAGCCTTACCTAATGGGTAACCCTGTGACTGGGACCATCTGTGATGGGTGCATCAGTTATTGGCCCTATTCTGTTTTATGCTTCTCAATGCCTGATTCTTTGTGAAGTGTGTCCAGTGAGGAATATTTTTCTATAATTGGTGCCCCAATGACTTTCCCTCCTTTATTATATGTATCCTTGTTACTCACAGTTCTCTGTAATGCATAACGAAGTGATTTATCTCCTCTGTAATGGGTGCCTGGCTGACTCAACTTTGTGATCAGTGTCACAGTGACATGACCTCATTCTTTATGAATGCCCTGGTGAGTAGTCCTCCTCTATGGTAGCTGCCTGACTCTTCTCAAAGATGGGTCTCTCAATGACTGGTTGTTTTCCATAATTCTTGCACAGTGACTGGGTCTCATCCATAATGGATGCCCTAGGGAATAGTCCTCCTCCATTATGGGTGCCCAACTAATTGAGCCAACCCTGTGATTGGTGCCCCAGTGACTGGCACTCTTCAATAATGTTTGCCCCCGTGACTAGCCCTTCTCTGTATATTCCTGTCACACTTAGTGGTCCTCCAGATAAATGGGTACCTTGGTGACTAGCCATTTTTTGCTGGGTGTATCTGTGAATGTCAATTCTGTGTGATGTGTGACCCAGTGACAGACCCTACGCTGCCCTTCTCTGTGATGCTGGCCTTTGTGACTGGCCCTCCTCTTTTATGGGTGCCACAGTGCCTGCTCTGATCTGTGCTGAGTGTCACAGTGACTGGATCTCCTCCATGTTGAATGCCTCAGTTATAGGGTAGTTCTGTGATGGGTGACTCAATGGTCCACCATCCTCTGTAATGATTTTCCCACAGTAACAAGACCTTTTCTGTGATTGGGGTCCTCATAAAAGGACCTCCTCCAAAAGGGTTTCCCAGTGAAGAGCACTCTCTTTTAATGGGTGTCCCACTTTCTGGGCCTCCTTCATAAAGGTTGCCCTAGTGACTTGCCCTCTTCTGTAATGTATATGCCATTGGCTTTTTCTCTCATCTATAATAGGTACTCTACTGACTTAGCATCCTCTTTGATTTATGCCTCTGTTACTGACCTTTCTCTAAAATGGGTTCCAAGGGACCAGTCCCCTTCTGTGATTGGTGTGCCAGTATCTGATCCTCCTCCATAACTGGTGTTACGGTGACAAGCCCTCCTTTATGCTGTGTACCCCAGTGACTGACTCTCCTCTACGATGCATTTCCCAGTGCCTGTCTCTCCTTTCTGACAGATGCCCTAGTGAATAGGAATCCTCTATTTTTTTTTAATTTTTTATTTCTATTTTTATTTTTTGAGTTGGAGTCTCACTCTGTCGCCAGACTGGAGTGCAGTGGCTGCTCCCAGCCACCACAGCCTCGACCTGCTGGGCTCTGGCTATCCTTCTGCCTCAGCCTTCCAAGTAGCTGGAACTACAGGTGTGAATTACCACGCCCGCCTAATTTTTTGATTTATTGTAGAGATGAGGTCTCACTGCCCAGGCGGGTCTCGAACCCTTGGGCAGGAATCCTCTATAATGGATGCCCTAGTGACATCCCTTCCTGTGTGAAAAATAGTCCAGTGACTGATCCTCCTTGGTAATAGGTTCTCCAGTGACATTCTTCTGTAATAGTTTCCCTAGTGACTGAATCTCCTACCTAATGGGTGCTTTGGTGATTTGACCTCCTCCACTAAGGGTGCCTCAGGAACTAGATCACCATGGTGATGGGTGCCACAGTGACTGGGGTTCCTCTGTAATGGCTGTCACAGTGAACAGTCCTCATCAATGGTGGATGCCTAGATGACCCTCTGTCCTCTGTGTTGGCTGTCCAATGACTAGCCCTCCTCTGTGATGTGTGCAACAGTGACTGGGCTTCTTCAGGGATGGATGCCCCAGTGACTGGTCCTCTTACTATTGGGAGCCCCCATGACTGGTCTTTCACTTTGATGAGTGACCCTGCAACTGGGGCTCCTGAGTAATGGGGAACTAGGAACTGGGTCTCATCTGTGATGGATTCCACAGGGACTGGTCCTGCTCTGTGTTTGGTGCCCCATTAGTTGGCCTTCCTCCTAAGAGGTATCTTAGTGACTGATCCACTTCTGGCATACGTGCCTCAGACCCACAGCTCTTATTGGTGTCTCTGTGATTGGCCCTCATCTGGAATGGTTGGATCA